>JAQIWN010004261.1:0-11522 GCA_034699025.1 Entomobrya cf. arborea Gr-Col-00668
GGGGATCAAACCTTCATTTCCATTTAGAATGGCTATAATATGCAAGCAAGCTTTTTATATTGCATAGGGACATGTTTCGTACAAGTATTGTAAAATGTATGAATGTACATTTCAGAAGCTTTGCTCTTCCAAAAAAATATCTACCTTTTTTAATACATTCATCTTGTGTAACAGCAGTTGTACGAGTAAGAGCAGTTGAGACAATTTTATAGGTGGATTGGCCATAATACTGCTGCTGGTTGTAAAGTGGTTACACAAGTAGTGGTGGTAGTAATCCTAGCTTTCATGGACGCTTCTTGGACTTGGAGTCGGGTCGCGTTACAATATGTACTTGAATTAAAGGATGGACAATTCAACCCATAAGATGGACACTAGGACTTTTTTGTGATGTCAAGATTTTGGTTGAATGTTGTTTTGTGTACCTATTGCGTTTACACAGTTTTTCCCCATTTCGTGTGTCAGGATTTTTCTCATTTCCTCTTAAAAGTTTAAGTGACATGTGTGTGGCTGGGTCTGCTGCTTTGAATCAATGGGGAAAATGTTGCGGCTCAGGCTTTTTACATAAATTGGCTGCATGTGGGGGCGAGAGCGGTTTGCGGGCTTTTCAAATAAAACGGCAGCAATACATATTATTAAGGCACCGTTTCTTTCTTCCAGAATATCATTCTATCTTATAAAAGCTCTGTGTAATGTCTTTAAAAAAACCAATTCTAAAATGAGTTTATTTAGCCAGTATTATTATGAATCCAGCATCATTAAAGACGCAATACAAAGATAGGCAAGGCAGGAAAATGCGATAATACTGTACTGAAATACCATAAACTACAAAGAAAACAAGGGAAAATACAACTCTTCGTATGTTTTTTGGTACCGGTTCAGTGTACCATTCAAGATGATTGCTTGCTGATTTTTTCCCCTTTTCCCTTCTGTATGCCATTCTGAAGAGTTTTTTTTCTAATGGTCGTCTCAAAGAATTGTAAATATTGAACATGAACTACCACCGCTACCAGTTGTGAATGTGAACGAACACGTCTAAAAGGAATACACTATTCGTGAAGGTATGGACAAAGTTTAACTGCAAATGGTAATGGCACCGTTGATTCTTACTATTCTCTTCTATCTGTCGATCTTACAAGCAAGCAGAAAAGAAAAGAAAGCAAGGAAAAACATAAAAAACAAAAGGAAAGAGAAGATTCCAAACACTGTAACAGTATAAAATCAGAGATTTTTTGTACACAAAGTATACTTACACTATATACGTTTGTATATTTTTATTTCTTTGTAATTCAAATGCATTGAGTTTTTCTGATAGTATGCAGCAAATATAGTTATTAGAACAACAGTAAAAGAACTGAAGACACTGTTTCTTTTGTGATGGTGAACTATCTATTTCAAGTTGCAATCTTAAAAAGTACAAAGCACTGCATATATTGAATTTCACATTTTGGGAAAAGTAGAAACAAAGGGAAATGCGGAAGTGAGGAAAAGAAAAGGTGGAAATAAGTAAAGAGAAAACAAAAAAGGGAGACACAAATTTATGCAATGTATAAACATATCGTGTAGAAAATCATATATATATATATTTATTTTACACATTATATGTACATATAACTACTTTTATTGGAGCTGGTACATCGTCTAGAGTATTATTTTTTATTCAGGAAACACGATGCTCTAAACCATACTCGTATTCAACTTTGACAGCCTCCACCAACTTGAGCGTACTTTCTCTTTTGTATTGGCAGTACCGTACATAAATGTTTAGTTGTAGGGCCAAACTTGTATATAAACGGACCTGCTATTTGAAGTACAATTTCTTCCATTTTTATGAATCCATTGTGTCGGTGCACATGTAGAACTGCAGGCTATCATTCAATAGATTTTGGAGAAGATACTGCCCACCACACCAGCCTAGCCACCGTTGTCGTCGACTTTCTTCTCGTCGTTTTCTTCAACGCTGCTGACTGTGAGACTATTTACAGAGAGACTGGTTGTATGGAAATGCAGATGTGAGCATGTTGATATGATGCAGCACACAAGAGAACAAAAAGAGGAAAAAGTTTATATTTCATTGTATTTCATCTTTACTACCGGCGTTTGCTGTATGGATGGTCTCCTTGAATGAATTCCACTTTTTTTTTACTTGCAGACCAAAAAATATCATTCCATGACATGCTCACACTAACACTTTGTAGTCCCCCTGAAGGATTCCTGGGAATGCTTACATTACACTACAGTGCTTCCCAGGATGATTTTGAATTGCAGTAAATGGAAAGTGAATTGGATTTAAACGTGGATCTACATGCTTCCTCGCTTCGTTTTTGACTGGCTTCGTCGTGTGTATTATATTTTGGAAAGGTGTGTATTTGAGAGCTTGTGTTTTAAGTCTTTACTCGTCTTACAGCCAAAGTGAAGTAAATTCTCATTGTTTTTTTTTTCATTCTGTCAAACTCACGCAAGTAATATGTGGACAGCGTATCTCTGAAAATAACACAGGATTTATAAGAAAACGAAGAGAATTGGAAGTGTGATTTAAAATACTTTCTTCCCCTAGCTATGTAGATATATGTGTCGTAGTGCCGTGTGTATGTATTCAAAAATTATAGGTACTCAAGTTCTTTCACCTTTCTGTGAGGGGAATTCAACGTGTCTTCTTTTTTATTTATTACGTGTGAAGAAACTGCACACACACACACATAAGACTTCAAAATGGAAAGACACTTGGGGACGTTCTCTCTACTAAAAGTTATGAATCACTTCGTAGATATAAAAGAATAATAATAAGTGGGAACCATTTGAGCTGCATTTGACAAATGGTCTTTTGATATTAAATTTACTCTAATAGAAATGGTCCACGTGTATGTATGCCTATCTTGGAAAATACCTAGTGCGGTAACAAATGAGAATTATTTGAAATACATACATTTCTAGAAAGATGCACCATTCTCCGGCCTTTGCTTCCAATATATATGGAACAAGTGGTTTAATTTAACATTTAAAGAACATTTTTAGCTATGTTTGGAAATATATTTATACCAAATATGCTAATATAAACTTCAGTCGAAGATATCAACACAATCATGATCCTCATTTCTATATATACGAGATTTTTATTCGTCCAGTTTTAATGCAAATCAAAAGTACATAAAGAGAGCAATAACAGACGAGTGTGTTCCTGTCCTCTTTTTATTCTTCCTCTTGAATTGCTTTTCTGAAAAGGAACTATTAAATAAATTTTATTGGAAAACTGAAAAAGGCACGCAATGATCATAATAGCACCATATACAGCTGGGCATTTATACCTATCTAGTTTTGTTGTTTGCCGACTTAATAATACTTTTTAAAAGTAAAAAGTATAAGGAAATCTCGATATAACTGTTAAAATGGAGGAAATCTTGTTTTATTACTATTTCTCCCTTTTCTCAACACGGTTTGTTGAATTAAATCGATTTTAAGACTGTTAAAAAACTTAGTCGTAACTTCACGAAATCCTTCCAACATTTCTCCGGATATATTTCATTATAATCACATAAAAATCCTAGAGTTTGTAACAGGAAGAGCTAATGCAATCCTATAAAGAGAAAATTTATACCTAGACGTAAACTTGAAAGCAGTACCGTCCAATTTTGGATGTACAAAATATACACTACGACGTCAATCATCATTTGAGTAGTTTTAAAAGCAACAAGCGGGTATGGTGGTGGGACGGTTATTTTCGAACACTTTCTCATTTCTTTTCATCTGCCTCTGTCTCTACATCCCTCCACCATGACGAGTATAGGAATTTGATTGAACCTTAATTTGCTTTAGTAGGTAATAAAATGAAGCATTTCATCAGACTAATAAAATATATTGTTCCACTGACTGAACAGCGTAGTAAGAGTTTAGCTATTTCTTATGTAATCATAGAATACATATTACACTGTTTTCATCTATTTAGTTAACATGGCCCCACACTCTAAACCAGGAAAGCACATCTATTATCATCTATTTCCCATTTCCACCACCACTCGTATTCTGCCTCTAGTCTGTATTGTGTGTCATCATTTTTTGTGATAGAATCAAACGAAATAATCGAAAAATAGAAAGACATCCTCAATGCATAAAATTGTACAAATACGATTGTACTTGTACGAACGCACATATAAAATAACGCAGTAAAAATGTGGAACAAAAGAAGCGACAATAATGGAAACTGTAAGGGTCTACTAAGAAACAGTATATAGCTTTATTTTTGTATGGTTTATTTTGTTCTAGCAATAAAAATGCACGTTTGCAAATTCCAATCCTGTTGGCAACGTAATATCTTGATAGTTGCGAGGAGAATAATATATAATAAAAATTCCGTAAAGTAGCAAATTACATGTGATTCATGGGCTTTGTTACGGGGAAACAAAATAATAGTGTCATTTACATTCTTGGCAGTGATTTGTCTTTTTTTTGCAACAAACAAAAGCAGGAAACAAAACACTACGATTATCAATGCATTGGAAAAATACAAAACGTTCATTCACCCATCATCCTAGGAGCCTATGAAATTTTATACACAATATTTGTATCGTATTCAACTTTCCAGAAGTTATTATTACTTCACTGTAACTCTACTCTGGATTATAATGTAAGGAATTCAAAACAACAAAAACTGTTAGTAGGAAGAAGATTAATTTAACTTATTTATTTACCCAACTCTTAATTTGTGGCAAGCATAAAACAATTTTATAAAGTAATTATGAAAAAACGAAAGTATAATTAATACAGCAAGCTTTTTAGGCTGCATACCTATCATCATTTTACTGCATCCATCTAAAATGGGAAAATTAGAATTTTTGGTACTTTTATGAGCTTACTTTCCTTCCCACAGCTTTTTTGAATGAATGATGGAAAACGAAGAATGAGCATCAAACGCCGAAAAACTAACGAAACTTCATCTTTTCCCTTTTTCATAAAGCTACACACAAAATAGAATAATAGCAATGGTAACATGGCTGTTGTAGTCTCTATCTATCTACCGTAGTGTATTAGTCATACATTTAGAAAAGCTGTGCTGTAGGGATCTCAGACTTTCCCCAGATTATCGTGGCTTGCCGAGACGGAAACCTCTAAATAAACAAAGAAACTATGCCTCAAGGTTCTTTTCTCCTGTACAACACCGAACGAACAAGAGATTTTTGGGTAAATTTTGAATGTATATAGTTGCCAGTTTCCTCCAAGAAACAACTTCCTTGCCTTATTAATAAGTCGTTGTATCATACATATACATACTCCAAAAGCCTGTTGTTAACAAAGAAGTTATGCATGTACGTTTACTGATGGTTTGGATGATGGTCTATCGTCGCGTCTTTTTTAGACCTATCTAGCTACCTTAGTATTATCGTCGTACCCTAAGAGGAGGTCTCAATACGAGAAGAAATTCAACAACCCAACTTCCTCTCTTTGTTTTTCGTTCCTTCTTTTCCCCATTTTCCTTCTCATTACTACTACGGAAAAGGCTGAGAGCGTTTTTCTCTCTCTCTCTCTCTCTTTTGCTTCACTATTCAACATTCTTTTTTTCTATCGTGGACTGCTAGCTGGTGGATTAATGCATACGCATTAACTACATCTTAGGTAATGTACAGGAAGGATGGATCGACTGTGCTCCACACACACATGCGGCCAGACATTCATCTCTCGCTTTCTCCACGAGATTTGCAATTTATACGTGAAAGGAAGCTCTGTTTACTTTCATGTGAATAAGAAAGATACAAAAAGCTGTTGACTCTCGACTCACTATCATCATTTTACTTTATATTGCATTATATATACCATGTTGACTTTTACTACCACCAAAGCAATGAAAGTCATGAACCTTTCCCCTCTTTTGGGCGAGTGTATATGTTAGCATATAACAAGGAGCGTGAATTTTATTTAAATATATTTACATTTTACTTTTTCACAAGGAGTACAATGTATGGGTTGGCATTGTACTCCATATTCAACAAAACGTACAATTAGAAAATAAAGTAAAAGAAGGAACACAATGGGAAACTTTCACTCTTACTTAGATGAATAGTTAGTGAGAAAAAAATTCAACATTCCTTATTCCATTTCTTTTTAATTTTATTAAGAAAAAAACTCCGTAGTTTAATACAGTTCGTCCTTCTTAATATGTTTACTTTTACTGGAGCAAGGTTTTTGTCCTCCTTCTACCCTGTGGGGTGTTGCAATATATAAAGATAAAATGGGTGGAGAACTTGAATTTAAATTTAGGATATGCATACCAAGTAAAGTTACGACTTAAAATGCATTTATATATGGATGAACACTTGTTCATATCATATAAATTGCAGAACAAAAGAAAAACTGAAAATGTGGTGAAGTGAAGAGGTGCACTTTTTTATAATCTTTCACAACTTTTTTTAATAGAACAGGAGGAATACCCGATTTCTCGTAAACTGTAAAAATGAACATACAAAGAAGATATATAGTTTTTTGTCTCTGTTAAGTAAAATCAATTTAGTCTTAATTAAAGTCAAAAGTTTTAGCATTCTTCAGTTTGTGTGTACGCTTAGTACTAATAGCCAGGCTTAAACTGGAATCCCCCTCAAGCAACCAAGCACAAAAAAACCTAATAACATGAAAAGCCATGACGAGTATACAATACAGATAGCTGCGATAGTTGAAAAAATACCCACAGACACACTAAAACCCCCAAAAAAAATTGAGAAGAAATACTAAACCAACACTAAGAAAGAAAACTAGCTTTTTACTAATTTTCTAGCATTTGAACGAAGAAAAAGAAAAAAGACTCTAGCTTTGTTTAACTTCCCATTGCATTGTATGTATTGCCTTGCCACAACACGGCCACATAAATATTGCTTTATTATCAATATATTTATGTCGATATGTTGTTTATAGAGCAGGCCTTTATTCTTACGCAATCTCTAGTGTGCCAAAATCATTTCTTTACTGTGATGTCTTCATTTGTCTTCTTAATACTCACATTATGTACAAGCATTATGTACATATTTATATGTACACACAAGCATATTATAACAGGACTGCAGTTCACAAAAATAATATATACCGAAAGTGAATGTACATTTATTTGGAACACCATCAAAAACATTATATTTATAGTGTGTGATGAGTGTACTCATATTCCAAAACGTTGTAGTAAGCCATTCTGGCCTTTTTTCCCATCTCACTTTCACTCTCTTAAGAAATAGCTTTATGGCATCGAGAGAAAAAGGTACACTAGTGAAGTTGTAGACATTTTCTTGTGAGACTTCATTTTTCCTTTTGTTTTAAGCGCTACAATCATCAGCAGTTCAGTTCAGCAAACAGTACAGTAGTGGCAACACAAGAGCAGCAAAGCAAAACAATGTCTACATTTCATGTTTGTTGGAAGGAAAGAAGAAAAACGAAGCTTCATTCATTTCGTCGTCTGAGTAGTAGACATCGAATCAGATTGGCTGTGAAAGGATATCCTACTATTTTCTTCTTTCAGTTTGTCCTCATACTTGTATGGGGAAAACATGCGACAACTTTTTTTTATACGTCTCTATATCCAGCTTGGAGTAGAATTTCTGGCAGTTCCAGTTCTACGGATTAATGTCAGTGTGGGACATTGACAACTGATTTTCACAGCGGAAACGAGACTTGTGAAGAAGACGATTTCATGAGGCACAACCGACACATGAATATACATATACATTTCACTGTTTATATAATATGTAGCTCTTTTAAGTAAGTACCACATCCAGGAAATCCATATTACTATTTCTACTGCTAATGTCACTTCCAATAGCCCTTTTTTAGTTTTTTAGCCATTTATGTTGCTTTCTCTTTAACACAGTTTTTCTATCCAGTTTACTTTCATCATTACGCGTTTCTTCTGCAGACAAGGTTTCATATTAATATTACAAGGTTTTCTTATAACCTGGTGATGTAACCTTAAACAATATTTTTCTTTTCTTGTGTCCTCTCATCTCTGTTGAAGGTTGATATAATACTTAAGACTAAAAAATCTATACTCGTTTCCGTAAGAAAAGGAGCATTTTCGTCTGTGATGGATAAACGCTGTGATTTTCTCCATAGCTTGCCATTTCTCCACTTTTTCCTTTCTTTTCCCAAAGCATTGATATTGTGTCATTCCTGTGTCACATAGAAAATGTCACATTGTCTCTCGCTCCTACAATTTCTCTATAAAGCTTTATACGTTTTTTTATTATTAAGGACAGTAGTACTGCTGTCTCTGCTGCTGACTTTACTATCGAATCGTCTATAACCAAAAATATAGTATCTATCTTCCTTGCCTTGTACACAACTAACTCTTCCTTTATATAAAGGGCATAAATACATGTTGTGAAAAGGATTGAAAAAAACTTGGAGAAGAGGAAAGACTACCTACTTTTCTATGCATGCCAATACCACAGAGGCACATTGAACTAGCATCACTTTTTTTCCTGCTGCTTGTGTTTTTTTGCGTGTGCTGAATGTCCTAAGGTTGTTCCAAAAGAAGATATTTTGCCTTGGCTCTGCTCTGCTGCTGGGAGCAAAACACAGAAAACTTTATACGGGCCTTCATATTCTTTCAAGTAGACTTTCTCTCTCTCTCTAGTTTTTCTGCAGAGATGTTTTAGTGTACATGGTATATTTAGTATAAAAATGTGTGTATACTTTTGAAGCAGGGAATATGTCTAGTTTTCCTCTCTTCACTTTCCTTTATTCGATTTCTTTCGAATCGAAGAAAGAGAGGCAAAAGGTCCTCCTCCGTTTTTCTTGGGTTGTTACCCCCTATTTCTCCTTCCTCAATCATCTTGGGACTTTTTTGTGAGCTGCTTCCCTCAAGACTTTCAATACCGGGAGCAGAGAGAAGTAGTAGTTGTTCCACAACCAGAACTTTGTGTGTGCATCCACACATCAGTCAACAACAGACAGAGTAGCAATAAAATAGCTTTGTGCTTTCATCTTCACACATATACAAAAAACGACGGGTGAAAAAGAAAGAAGCACATTTTCTCTTTTCCGTCAAGAAAAAAACTAGTGTACCCACGTAGTTACCTTTTTGTCTTTTTTGATATTCTGGGATGGGAAAAAGAAAAGAGCCAAATTTGACAAGGTTTCCATTAACTTGTGTAAAGAAAAATCCATTTGAAGAGGAGGACGTGCATAACTTTTCAATGTTACCTTTTTGCTTTCTTCTTTAAAGCAAAAGAGCGCACGTGGTTAACTTGGCAGTACTAATATAAAAAGGCTCCTGCTGCTGTTACAGGTGATCCATTTGCGAAAGGTATCACCACTATAACGTAGGAGTTTAGGCTTCACAAATAACATTTCACTTTTTATGAATTTGAAAGAACAATGAAGAGATCCCAGTTGATATACATATACATTTGCCACCAGAAGGAAACACTGGTGATGTTTTGCATGCATAGGATAAGAGAAGAGACATACTTTATATAAAAAATAAAATAAAACTAAGCTTAAGGTGATAAAATTGGGACAATTCCATATAGAATTTTCATAGATGAAAGAATATATTCTACTATAACAAGTTTAAGTTGTTCTCTATTTATAACTTGTAGTTCTTGAGGCATAAAAAATGTTGTAGAAAATTGCTAACTGGATGTCCTTAAATTTTTTCTCCAAATAATAGCTAAAACAGACTCGACTTTGCAGCACCAACGGCAATTCTATTACATTAGCTTTCTTCAAGGAACACCAAGAAGTATATATGAAAGTTAACCAAGTATCTGCCATCATGTTGTTGGCAGCTTGTAACCCAACGGGAAACTAATGTCAAATCCATTGTAATAAATCTGCTAATACGTTTGTATTCATGCATATGTGTAATGATGACATCGAAATTGCTTAAAGATGAATATGGCTAGAGATTTTAGTATTGCCTTGACGTAAGCTTGCTTTTCTCCGATTGAACATCGTTAAAAAGCTAAGAAAAATGCAAGGAAGATAAAAGCACGACAGAAGGAAATTGCCGATCACTATGATTTCGAAATTATTGTGCAATCCATCTAATCTGAAATCTTTAAAGTTTACAAAATTCGCATTAGGCACACAGGCTTAAACCACTGTATAGTTTTGTACACAATCCTTGTTTTGATACTACGCAAATGTGTATTTTTAGTACTACATCCTTATTCTCTTCAATGCTTTGGAAAAATGAAAATGACAACCATGAAACTTAACTTACTTTTAAATATCAACTTCCCTTCTGCTCTTTTAAACTTCCATGCATATGGAGTAATGTATGTATATCCTTTGAATATATATTGTATGCTAACTTACCAAAACACATACTTGGCTCTGAGGCACATAAAATACATCTCATGTCACTTTAAAAATAACAACTTCATCTTCACTAAACATGAGAGAGGTAGGCTCTTCAGTCTTCTCTAAAAACATCAATAAACAACACTATCTTTTTCCTTTCTATTTACTGCGACGAAACAAAAGGTATTCCTATATTTACTTTCATGGTTTATATACTACCAAGGTTGTACGTATCAAAAATGTATATTCTTTTAAACCTGTCATAAAAATCTACATGCATAAGTTGATGTGTATAGTACCACGCACTTTCACCTTCCACTATTAGTATTTTAATTTTTCTTTCTCAGCAAAAATGAATTGCTTGAGAAAATGTATGGTTAAATTTTGAATTTTATGCGTGTATGAGTATACCTAAACAATCTACACTGGTGCACACAAACTTTGCTAAAAGCTTATGGTTGGCGAAAACCTCAAACCTTTTAAAAGTTGACAGTTTTATGAGTTGACAGTAAAGTGACTTTGTTCTTTTTTTCATCATGTTTTTAGAAAGGAGATTTTCGGAAGTTATCAATATAGTAAATAAAAATAACACGCACAGGTTAACTTCACAAAATGGTGTACTTGAAAGTTTACCTTTTAAATTTACCAGAAATAATAGTTGATGCTCATTATCACAATATTTCACTTGCCAGATTAACTGTGACCTTTCTTTGGTACAAAGGTTCAGTTGAAAGTTTAAATGCCCTAAGCTGACAGTACATGGATATAGCTTGCGACTGAACAGCTTGATATTTTAACTTTAACACATAGGGATATTTATTTAGCTAAGCAGAAAAGCTTTCATAGAAAGAAAATATAAAATCTGTAGATCTAACACTGACATACATTTGTGGGCAGTTTGCCAGCGGCAAAACTAGTCAATGTGCAATGTATGACCTAGCGACATTAACTTTAGCTGTTATGTAAAAAATACACATTTTAATTCAGAGTCGGTTAATGACAGTTTCTAAGAGATTAAACAGTCCAGTCGCTGAAAATATGATAATCAATCACACCAACCAAATATTCTACATATTGTAAGTAGAAAGTGTATACAATTCAGAGAAAGAAAATAAAAGTAAACTTTTCGGATGAACAACAAAGAGATACCATGCACAGAGTTATCAAAATTTATATTATATTCCACTATATGTTCAACAAAAGAGTTGGCCTGTTTGACAGACTATTTCACAACAGAAAAAACTGTAGAG
>JAQIWN010004262.1:0-11520 GCA_034699025.1 Entomobrya cf. arborea Gr-Col-00668
GGGCGCAGAGTAAATAAGAAAAAATAATAAATATTCTGTTCCGTCTTTTTTAAAATTTAACGAGGAGACTCCCCATCCTTCTAGATGGCATATCACTGGTTGTAAGATAATAAATGTACTGACGAAATTTTCTTTACTGGGTATTATTTATACAAGACTAATTAGAAGCCTTTCCACTTAAGATACTGGAAAATCAACAAAAAAATTTTTTACGATGATAATGTGTAATGATGATGATCACGTCGTGGTCGCCGATTAATTACTGTCGCCTGTCTGAACATATCGTTCGATTTTTACTACTTGATATCCTACAAAAACACTTCATGTTAATGCTTATATCGCTCACGTCCTCTAAAACCTTAATATTTCATAAAAGCATTGGGTCGTCGGGTTAATAAATTATAAAAAATCAAGTTTGTTAATATAAACCCCGTAAATTCATTCCTTGGCTTGGCGAATTGAAAACAACGATGTTTAATGGATTAGATGCTTCTTGTTTTATTTTACAAGAAGATAATGATTGACAACTAAACGAAAAGCAGGAGGACGATCATCATTAGATCGGTTCTGGTTGGCTCTTGGTTCTATGATGCTATCTCTCCATAAAAAGCTTACTCAAGTAATTAAATATAATTTGTACAAAGTTAAAATCATGTTACACATGCAAAACAGAAGGTCTAAACTAAAGCATTTACCGTGCTACAATATTTTTTTTTAAATTTAACTAACCATAAAGAACTACTGCGTTTTTCGTCAAACGTATAAACTCATTAATTTCCATGCTAAACTTGAATAGAACATGTTCGTTTGTTGTTTGCCTTTAGATTCCTCTACTCCAGAGGTTCTGATCTGGTTTAAGCTAACTCATGTAGGAGCATACATGCTTAACAAACAATGATCACTTGATTATGCTAACGATTGTTCATTCTTTTCATTTTTTATAAGCACTTTCTAATATGCAATATGTTCTTTACCTACTTCGCATAACAATCAAGGGCAAGGTCGCCGCTACGTACTAAACAAAATTATTAGTCATGCATGTAATTATCATTCATTATCATTACGTTAATATTCATGCAAATCTTAACTGTCCAAAAATGCTACAATACTATCATCATCAATACATGAATACCGAAACAAACAAACGATCATGATAAAATTATTCGGTATATTCAACACAAAATGATTATTACACAGAACAACATGAACATTCAAATTATTAAACCCAATCAATTAAAGCATAATAAAAAACAACAACATTGTCATTCAATGATTATCGTTTTTACCTGAGGCGACTCGTTAGTGTCAACAGAAGAGGAATGTTCAAGCTCGGCAGCAGAAGGAGTAACATTGGTAGTAGGAGCAGAAGAAGCAGCAGCAGCAACAGCAGTAGAGGACACCACTCCTGTTGTTTGAGTTTGATCATCTTGACTGCATGCCACAGGAGCGACGCTTGTAGTATCTTCTGATGTGACCGACGACGACACAACGGAAGTTACTGCAAAGCTGACATTGAGAGGAACGCTTTGCTCACCTGATGGTGCAGTCACAGTGGTTAGCTGAGTTGCCGCCACACCAGTTCCACTGTCCACATGTACATACGCTGACGCTGGAGAAGGTACACCAGCAACAGGGGAAGATTCCACTGTTGTTCCAGCTGATTCCTGGATGGAATGAGTGTCAACTGACACACTGGATTCAGTTCGGTCCTCTGTGGAAACAGTGTTCTCTTCTCCGCCACCGCTCGGAAGAGCAGGTAACACTGCTTCTGACGTAGGAAATATTCCATTGGAGGACATTACATCAGTACTACCGATCTGCTGTTGAATCACAAGATTAGTAGTTGAAGAGGGATCTACAAGGGGTTGAGGTTCTGTTGAGGATACCCCTGACATATTTTGCATTACTGGTAGTGGAAGAACACCAACAGGCTGTGTTGGGTCCACCACCACCTTTTGCTGTTGAGGCTGAGCTAGTGCTGTGGATGGCTCGGTGGATGCTTGTTGTGGAATGTTTTCAGCATTGGAAGAAGTATAAATGGTTGCATTGTCTTCTTCGGCAACAGCAGGGATAATTAAATTGGTATTGACAGCAGACGATGTGGCAGCATTAGGCGGCGGAGCAGTGTTATTGTTAGAAATAATAGCACACTCATCAACAACTTGAACCCCAGCAGCAGGCTGTTCAACAGTTATTGAATTGAAATTTTCAGCAGCGGTAGTATTGTAAGCAACATTGTTATGCTGTTGCATTTGCTGTTGTTGTTGACCCCCGGTAAATTCCGTGGGAGCAGTAGCAGCAGCAGCAACGCTAGGAGGGGCGGGACTAGGACAAACACTTGCGGGAGTTGTGACAGTTTCAATAAAGGAAAGCGGGGTAAGTTGCTGCGACAGACTTTGGCCTGCCAAGGAATGACTTGAATCCACCGGAGTAGTACCGGTGGGCGTGCCAGCATTTGCACCACCTCCTGTCCTTGTGGAAGTAAAATTTACGGGAGAGGATGACGCTGCTGATGTCATGCCACTAGTTGCGTGTAGATAGTGCTGCTGCTGTTGATGATGCTGAAGCGTAGCAGAAACCAATCCTTTTCCAACTGTGCTGGTGCCCGTAGCAGTAGAAAGCGCAGCAGCAGGTAATAAGCTACTCGGAAGTGGCAACGAGCCAACCTGTGCAAATTTTTCATACCAGACAAAGAAAGCACAATAGAAAAAACAAGCCAACACAGACACAAGAAACAGAACTTTTGTATATTAGCCCACAACATTCATTAGCCTATTTTTTATTTTTTATCAGTAATTAACTATGTTATTGTATTTGGCATTGCGTATTTTTGCATGGACATTCACAAAAAACATCGACAATTGGATTAGATTAGTAATTGCTAAATATAGCCCAAAATAAACCTGCTACCACGACATAATGTCAACATACTACCCTAAACAACAAAACAGGCTGGCTTGTGCTTAAATGCAGTGCCTATGAGATATTCCATTTTCTTGTAAATTGCAACTCAAACTATGCAGTAAAAACAGCACAAACATGGAATCAATGGAACTAAAACTACTTCTCTGCAAATATTTTATGAATTGTGAAATTACAGAGGTGGGTTGGTGATTCAAGCAAAACTTTTCTACTAGAGATTCTATCAACGTACCTGCTGTGGATGAATTGGGACAACGACGCTGGGACCAGTATGTACAATTTGTTGATGGGAACCTGGGTGGTAACCCGTAACATAAGCCAACTGGGCAGCTGCAGGGTTTGCCTGAAAGGCAGCAGCAAATTGGGGATCGCCCACATTAAGAGCGTAGGTAGGCGTGCTAGTAGTAAATACACCTTGAATCCCCTGTTGACTTGTGGCTACTGCAGCAGGTGCACCAAAGGGTCCCGTGGTAGCGACTTGGAACGCTGGAGCCAGATACCCTTGCGTATATAACTGCTGCTGTTGTTGTAACTGTACATTAGAATTATAAGAGACCGACAAAGCATTATTATTTTGGCTATTGCCGCAGGAAGCAACCCGAATAAACTAAATTAAAAATTCGATTGACTTGTTTGGAATAAATCCCAAATCTACACGTGAGAATTTCATGTCCTTGTCAAGTGACTCGAACGAGAAATACTGATAAGATCAAAAATCTATATAGGTGACTGAGCTTTTAAACATGAATTGATGTGTTTTAAGCCACATAATTAATGCGTTGCCTTTTGTTTTTATAATTTGCTTATTGATTTTTCCAATCGAATGTCATGTTGAGCTGACAATGTTAGTCAAATAAAAAACGGTTATCAATTGGTATGCAATACGAAAAACTACGTGACAAAAATTTCCACAAAGTTCATTAAAGCATGACTGCTCATTAATTTTAAAATGTGTTTTCATTGTACCTGAGGTTGTAAATAAATGGTTTGGCCCTGAATCAAATGTTGATGATCTCCAGTTTGCATCGTCACGTAACCTGAGTCAAGTTGAAGATCTAATTTGGCAAACATTAAAACAAAGTCAAGTTTATTTCACACAATGTTATAATTTTCAAGCGCATGCAGTAGATAGTTTACCAGTTTATCACAAATATATATATATACATGGTACAAACTACCAACAACTACTATTTATTGAAAGAAGGACAACCACAATCCAGATTTTTGAAAAGAATTTTAGAGAAAGAAATTTAAAGTGTAGTAAATAGTTTTTAACCAACAAAATCCTCAAGTTGATTAACATTTAGTATTGTAATTTGTAATCATAATTATTTAAAAAGATAAGAAGCCCATAGCCGGAAAAAATAACAGATTATTAGTCAGCTTATAAAAAATAGAGATTGAAATGAGAAAATCAATAGAAAAATATTGAAAGACCGTATTCTATATTTATAGTTTATTTGTTATTTATAAACAGAGTTAATTGCTGTTTTAGTTGCTGACCATTAGAGCTACCGTGGTTGTACGAATTGACCGTATTACTGGCATTTGACACATTTTGCGCCTGCTGCTGCTGTATAACTGACGGAAGGGATGAAAAATTCGGAATCAAGTTCATTTCACAACTCTAACAATTTATCAATGTTAACACTAGTAATACAACTACTACTATGACTGCCACTGTCAATAAAGGCAGCATGCGGAAGTACTACTATGTTAATGATATTGGGAATACTCACTTGTCAACATTTGTGCTTTTCTCCTCTCATCTCGATCCCGAATTAGGGCCATCACCTGCGTCTTCAGCAATTTTGCTACAGTTTTAGTATCCTCTTCCACTAGAAGACCGTTTTTTGCCTAATGGTACAAAAACAATACTTAAATCAACGTTCTAACAAATAATCAATGCACTTATAGCATAGCAAAAACTTTCATTGAAATTACGCACCATGTCTTGGGCTACTTCCTCCACAATGTCACGATCAATATCAAACTCAAATTGAATCGCTTCATTTTCCCTATATTTGTTGCATCTTTTCTTGGGATCCACTACTCGAAGACGGAATTCCACTTTATTTGCATCAGCCTTTTCATCTCCTCTACTGACCAACTCAATTTTCAAACCGGGATCTTCTGCAAAGAACTCGTGGGTGAGCAAGTCTTTCACCAAGGGTCGTTCCTCTTTGTTAAGTCGAATGCATTGATCAATAATTTCTTTGATGTCATTAGTCTCAATCTTTTCAAAACTGTTTGGACGCACACCCTAATGAAGCCATACGAAAAAATATGCACATGAATTTATATTTCAGACAAAACGAATGCTATAAACACATGATTCCTGCTTCATTTTATAAAATCTTACCGAAACAACTTTTTTATAAATTTGTGCTGGTCCAGTACACTCAGAATATGGATATTCCGATGTAGCCATCTCAAGCATACACATTCCAAACGCGTACACATCAACACTTTCATCGTAGTGCTCCTCATACATTTCGGGTGCCATAAACTCTGGAGTGCCGATAATTGATTTGGCAAATGATCGATTTTTTAAAGTAGCTAATCCCAAATCTCCTATTTTCACAGAACCAGTGGTCCCAGAAATAAAAATATTGTCACATTTTAAGTCTCTATGAATAATGGGAGGAGTACGCGAGTGAAGGAAATACAAGCCCTTCAAAATTTGCCGACACCAGGATTTAAGGACTTTCGGATTAATCTTTTTGAAGCGACGTAAATACCTAAACAAAATCAACAATATATTTCAAACTTTCACCCTAAAAATCTGTAAATCATTCCGTATGTTTTACAGTACAAGGTATGCTTGTGATTGTGACTTACATTTTTAAAGTTCCGGAAGTCATGAGTTCAGTAACTAGCACTATACATTTTTTCCTTCCAGAGGCTTCCCAGTAGTCATAAAACCGTACTATATTCGGGTGTTGAAGACCTTTTAGCATTTCCGCTTCTTCTCTAAACCGCTGTCGCTCACTTTTGCTCAGTTTCTTTTCTTGCAACTCACACCATGCAACGCTCACGCCTGTTTGGGTATCCAGACCCCTGTACACAGTTTTGAAACTTCCTCTCCCAATTTCCTCATCAAATTTGAGGTATCTACCATCCGGACTTACGTCCACAGCCTCCTCTTCTCCTTCTTCCGTGTCACTTCTTTCTCTGTGAGAATGCTGCTGCTGCTGTTGTTGTTGTTGTTGAACATGCTGTTCTGGTAACACTACGGCATCTCCTCCAGCAGGAACGGCAGAACTAGTGCCTTCCACACCCCCTCCATCAACACTTTCCCCAGCAACCTCCGCACTACTTGCACCATCACCACCACCACCTACAGTGGCACTACCACTTGTGAGATCCGTCGTTTCATTTTGATGATCACTCCCGCTTGCCGGCTCCCCAGCAGACTCAACCACATTACCTGCCATTTCTCCTCCTTCTGTAGTACCGGTTGTTGATGAGATTCGACCTTGACTATTTTGATTATGACTCAGAGATGGGGGACGACTACTGCTGCTTCCCTCCTCTTTTATACTCTCCAATTCTTTTCCTTCCACATTACTTTGACAAGAGTTTTCTCCGTCCACATCCACTGTAGACGAACTTGTTGTTGAAGGGAGAAAAACACTATCACTTTCTTTAATACTACTAACGGTAAATCTCCCATCACGTTTCTTGTCCTCTCCTTGCCCAACAACACTAGGTAAGCTATTATTTTCGCTGTCCTCCAAAATGCAATTATTGTTTGCAATATTAGAGTCTCCAATTGAAGGAGATCCCGCACAGGGATCTCTTGACACACCACCTTGTACTGATGAAGTACTTGAGGGAAGATTGCTAACACCGCCAGATCCTTTGGAGTTAGTATTTCGTGATGACGATAATGAAGAGGGGACACTAGCACTAGCACTGTTTGGACCATTTTTCGTTCCAGTAACCACACCTTCCGTGACGCCGGCTAAGTGTGTTGCGAAACGATTCTGTTGACTATTGCTCGACGATGAAGAGGAATGTCTGCGAACACCACATTTTCCTCCACGACTGTTATGGTAAAGACCACCATCACTGGAGTAATCATCCCCAGATTCTACTCCACCAGTACTGGCACCAACTTCACCTGCACTAGGGTCAGTGCCACTGCCACCACCTTCCCTTGTAACGTATGAAGGAGTCGACCCAATACTTGAACCTCTGGGATGACTATTATTATTCTGGACACTCTTCCGTGACAATTCCGTTGCCGACGACGTAGTATAGCTACGCTGACGGGGAGACGAACTTCTATAGGTGCCTGACGTTCCTACTCCTCCTGCTGGGGAGATATGCCCGTCTGGAGTTGGCTTGTCGAGGGTAGAGTAACTACGTCTGGGACGGATTGTTCTCGACAATGTCCTATTAATAACACACAAAACAGAGACACATTTATTTTCATTTCACTTTTCATTATTCATTGTCTCATATTCATATCGCATTGCACTGGCTGCATATTAGCTAATCATTTCGAAGATAATAGTAGGCCACAATCAAACCAATCATGGAAAATAACCACACACTTCGTGCTCAACTACAAACGTCTTCTCAGAAATCCCATTTTAGCACCAGACTACAAAGTATAGTATAATGTTCGGTATGCATGACCCAGTATCTCCCTTACCAATGCAATGTAGTTAGTTACATTATTATCACGCATGTATGTGTGTACAATGTACACATTATCCTTAATCACCTTAATCGTGCACACCATCAACAATTTCTGTCATCATAAGAAACTTGAACGAAATAATCTCCCCATGTCATTCCCGTTCTACGAGACTGTCTATTGACTATTTACACAGACCCAGAAACATGGTGTAAAAATGTCTTTCATTACTTCACTTCCTTTCACTCTTCACACATTTTTGCGCAATACTTTCACACTTCTTAATTCAGCCTTATTTAGTCAGTGGCAGGCAACAAGTGAACAACACAGAAATTATAACTCATTTGTTTGTTGAGACATAATACATCAAAGCAAACTACAGTTTTCGAGAAACAATTGACCACTAATTTCATTAGTTTTCCTCCACATGTTATGCTGCTGGATCAAAACCAAGACATTTGCATGACAAAACCAACTTTCCTAACTCTGTAGTTGTACTGCAAGTAGTAAATTTCTTCCAAAAAATATATGACATATTCAAAAGATTGCAATTTGGATTATTATGTTATCAAACCATTAACCTAACCATGCAAGCAAGCATTGAATATACTGTCATCATCAGCAAATCAGTGATAATCAAAAACTCATGCAAAAACCCTTCATAATAACAAAAATACATGCAACATGATAGACATAATTTTCATCTTTTGCACACTTCCATAATTCAAGTCGCAGTCAACCTACTATACTATGTAACAACCAGAAAAATCATTATCGCTTGACCGTATACCACACAAAAAGAACCAACATGAATGACTAGATGAGTGAGTACTAAAAACTACTGGAGCCACAGCCGCCGATTAGACTATTCTACCATCCAGTTACCTCGTCCTCATAATCATAATTATCCAAATCCTCATCTCTATCTAATCTTACATGCTAACATGAACAGAAAAAGAGCAGAGTTGACTTAGGCTGATGAGTGGAATGCTGTGTGCACTCAACTACTACCAACACGGATGAAAGGAAAGACATTTAATTTTACACAGAATATTCAATGACGCCATACATGTATAAATGAACCTTGTTAGGTTACATTTATATTTGTATCGGCAACGTTATTTCTGGATTAACGATGACCCTTATTACTTTTATCGTTTCTTTTTAAACTACCATTCACCATTTGTTCGCTGTCGGCTGTCATGTCTGCAGTCTGCAGCAACGCGGTGAAACAACATCTTTACATGGTACACCCCCGCACAAATAAATTATACATGACTTCTAGATTCATTTCGAATACATATCGTACAACTTCAGAAGCTGAAAATTTACGTGTACATAACACCATTACATAAATAATGCACGCAGACAATAAAATGTTTTTATTTGTTCGTAAAAAATGTGTGCATAATTGCACTATAACACCCAAGATGATAACGATGTCACATAAAAAAGGAGATTCAGAGGACACATATATATATACATTATGCATCTAGTAATTATTATAAATCTACGCATTTAAAAAAACTAATTTTCAGACTAAACATGTTACTAACCCACATGACTAAATCATTACCATTCAAATCACCTCGCCACTTTCAAAGACAATCTTTTTTAACGAAACAACCATTCACAAAAAAATCATAAAAATCTCGTATGTATTGTTCTTGAATATATACACCTTTTGAAAATACGAAGTACGAACGAACACAAATGTGTAAACAATTATTGTCATTCATACATACATAGGTACGTACCATTTGCACTTGCACCAGCAAAATGCAAAAATTTCTGGCTTTCTGCTTCATGCATGAGCCAAACTTCACAAAAAATTCAGCCTGTAAAGCCGTATATCAATCCACCTCTGTAAACCTGACATGTACCGTAAATCCCATACTTTGCCGACAAAATTTCGCACCGCAATCAGTAGCGAATCCGTAGAGTAAAAAAGTAAAATACACAACAGCATTTCTCAGTTATTACCCGTATTCTTTCAGACATAGCTACCAGGTTAATGTCAGTCCCGTAAAGAATTCAACAAAAAACACAGTGTCAATTGACATGAAGAAATGAATGTTCGAAGTGTAACTTACATGAATTGCAGAAATTTTTAAAGCATCAAATAAGACGATGCGATGAGATAGTATGTAACTTTGAGTATGTAACTTTGAGATGTATCGTAAACGTATGCAAATAACTTCCTTGGAAGATTTCAAGAAAATGGTTCGATACAAATTCTTCACATACAACCAACAACAACGCACTTTTAGTCGATTACTTTTACTTTGTTCATGAAACAAAAAACTGTTCCCAAATTTCCACCAACCCTGCGAATAATTATCATTAAGCTACGCAAATTACTAAAACACACATGCACATAATATTATACAATACAATATACACACACGTTGTTTTGTTTCTGCGATTTTTTAAACTGTTATTCACAAAGAGAGTAAGAAGCAACTAAAACATGTCATGCTAAAAAAAAGTTTACTTTTGCTCATTCCCTTCCTATACACGCTTACATGCTCATTTAATTTTAAACTCTTCAACTTCAAGTGATCAAGAAAAACGAGATAAATGCATACAGACATACATGCATATAAAATGCCATTGATGATGATGATGAGTGATGAGATGGGCTCCTCGTCATCGTCATCTTCTGAAGCTCAAGTGCTAAGTTAGTTTGGTTGGATTCAATGTATAAACACACGTTGTATATTAGTGACTGATGTTCACTATTCACGAATCTACATTTACAGAACCACACTTTTGACTGTTGGTTTGGTTGACTATGAATATGACACTTAAAAACTTTGGACTTATTTTGTGATAGTGATTGTGACTGACTACGCTTAAGTGGCTGCCGTCGTTCACAGGACGAGATGAGATGACGATCAACATCTTTACACTTGTTCCTTACTACTGCTTTTATATCATTTCTACATGTACATATAATCACGTTCAATCCTACCAAGTATAAAATTTCAAATGCAAACTCCAATACAGAACTACATTACTTTTGTTACAGCAATTCATATTATTCACCACCCATCACCATCGTCAAAAGTGTAGTCGTTTATTTCAGATAGGAAAAAGAATAATAACACCAGCATGTTAGGCTAGCTAATGATGTGTTTTGGCTTATATCATCACATCACACAAAAACGTATCTTAAAAGTAAACGTAGTGACTGTATGAGTAATATAAAATTGCTGTAAAAGTTCCTTTGCAAAAGTAGCGAAAGCTATTTTACAAGTTTATTCAATTTTATGAAAGTCCACTTTAAAGAGAGGATCAATGATTCAAGGATGGCCAGGGTGTAGGGATGAAGTGTAATGGGTCCATGTTGTCCACTGACTGACTGAAGGTCTTTCTTTTGTAGAATTTAGCTCGAGTCTACTTTTAGCATGATTTAGAACAGAAATGGACTTTTGAATCCACATACATAGCTGCGAAGAAACCTTGAGTACTAGTCCATGGTCCATGGTCCCTTAACTTCAATAATCGTGCCTGTATCTTCATCGCCTCAAAGATCAGAAATACGATTAAGGTTTGAATTAGGCAAAGTATTGTAACAGCACTCATGGCCCATAGGTGATGGCCCATGATGGATTATGTTTTAGCTAAATGTATTCCCTCTTTTTTGATAATGGAAATTACTATTTTTTAAATCAAAACTTGAAAAATTTGTGCTACACACTACCCGGAACCCAGCCCGGAATGACACGCAAATTACCAAAAAAAAATATACGAAGAATTATTCTGTATATAAACTTATATTCATAAGAAATCCAAAGTAGGAGGATTAACTTCATTATTGCCTATTATTCCATTTTTATATTATAACTGTTTTTCTGAGTATCAAAAATTCAATAAACCCGCTGTAAAAGCGATCATAAGGACGTAGCTGAAATGATCCAAAAGAATATAATGATGACGACTTTAAA
>JAQIWN010004263.1:0-11518 GCA_034699025.1 Entomobrya cf. arborea Gr-Col-00668
TAGAAGAATATATATTGGATCGAACTCAAAAACCACCGCAATAGGTGCAAAACTAACACCAATTATAATATGTGCAGTGGTCAGCATAAAAACTAAAATTCCATTAAGGTCACAATTTTGGCCCCAAAGCAACTTCTTGATTTCTGCAATAGTAGGTCATCAATATTATTTACCAATATCGAATATAAATGGTTTGTTTATGTATTTAATCATGCTTACCAAAAATTAGAAAATAAGCACAATTAAGAAATTGAGGTTTTGAATCTTCTAAATCATGTCCCGCTTTATGTCTAATCTTCCGTTCTAACTGAGTGACGTTGTTAAAATATTGAACCCAAAGTACGTCGGCAAAGCGAAGATAGACAGTGAGTAAAATTAAGAGAAACAAGCCAATAGAAAATGTTGCGATATAAAGTAGCAAAAGATGCATGGGAACTTCTAGAAATCCTAAGAAAAAAAATTCTATTATATTTATCCCTAATAAGGTTAGTGTACTAAGAATAACAAATATGGACAAATAAAAAGCCTTAGGGCTTTTTAGTTCTCGTAGTTGAAATGATTTTTTGATTGGATCAATTTTTAAAGGATTAGAACATTTTAAAAGTTTGTTATATACGACGTTGCTAATATAACACGTCTGCCACATAAGTGGAGTTGCCATTCTTTGTTTCCAATTTGTTTACAACACGACAGAAAAACTTAATGCTTTTGAATACGGAGTAAGTGGCAGACTGAACGTGTATTTGATATTTTCTTAAAAATCAATTTATGCTGAATAACTTAAATCAATTATCTGAATTAATAAGTCTATTCTGGAAAAAAGGTTTCTTCTATGTGATTTATTTGAATCATTTTATATATTAAGAGCTTTTTAACATGCATACGTCGCTGTTGTTTTATATTTTGAAAGTCAAATAAAATATTATATTGCTTTAATAGAGCCAAGGTAGAGATTCTGAATAATTCAGAGTGTTCAATAAAGAGTTAGACCGAGAAATGCCATGTGTATATTAACAGGACTGTTGTAATATAAATACTCATGTGTAACATGGAATAATTTTTGTATAAAATAAAATGGCTGAGACAGCAAAGTATCGAAGTCACAATGTTATCAGAAAAGCATATTAGAATTGGTTGAATATCAAAGCCGAAATTATTGAACTTGGTTTGAACAAATTAAATACGAGGAGTAGACGTTAGGACATAATTAACCACAATAATTTTTTTTCAACTGCGTTAAGTAAGCTATCAGAAGGCTTACAAATATTACTTATATTGAAAAAGTTGAGAGCTCGTATGCTTAAAAAAATTCTAAAGAATGCTTCCAAAAATCGTTGGAATGCAAACATTGATTTTTGACCTAAAGGATTGAAAGGCTTTGAAAGTTTTGTTTCTTTATGCTGCTTTAGTTAAGAAAAATTTGGCACGACTGTGAAATCCAATTTTCCCTTTTGAAGCTTGTTATATTTTTTTTCTTACTTATCGATTATTTGAGAGCCAAACTCTGTTCGAATAAATCTCTCTTTAGGTAACCACAAATGCTTGCACAAATAAAGTATTTTAAATTCTTATCGTACAGTATATTCTACATTTACAAAAATAAAATGTATTAACCAACTTGTGAAATCTATGTAGAACTAAATTAAACTTGAAGTCTAATTCAAGTGCAAAGCCGACGGAACCTAAAAACTTTAAATCAGAACTTGTGAACTTTACCAACCATAAAAGCATCATTTTACAATTTTTATAGTATATTTGCGCTGTCAGCACCTGCTTATATCACCTAGTAAAATGATGAAGGATTTTTAATACGACAAATGTTTTTTACTACTGGAATTCTGTAGAACATGTATGTAAATTCTGAAATGGAACTTGATGAGCATTCAATTTAATACTTCAAAAGAGTGATTATATGGGGTTTTACGCTATTTAATTATTCTATAAAACATGTATTAACTAGGAACAATAAATACTTGTTGAAATATACTTTTTACTGGATTTTGATTTGCTTAGGTATATCATATTGGAAGTGATGCAGAAACTCTAGTAGATATAAACGTATGTTAAAACGTTTTTGAGCAGCATTAAAACGAGCAAATCTTTAATTCTGCTTCGGTTCAAGACGTAAAAGCGTCACATCCTTAGCACAACATTTCGACAACTTTGAAGAAATTGTCTAGTCCATTTGCTTTTGAAGTATTTATTGTTGGTCCTCCGGTTTTTTTAAAAGTTTAGTGGAATTTAAAACAAGTGGAGTTACGATATCGGACATAATCGACATGATAGCAGTCACAAGCATATATAGTTTTCTACAAATGCCGCATAAGCAAAATAAGGTTTGTTGTATAAGAAACTATTGTAGAAAAGTAGTTTCGTAGCGTTTCTTTCTCAAATTTGGTCATAGGATAATGCATAGCAACACATCGCTGAGCTTTAACAATTCGT
Source organism: Entomobrya cf. arborea Gr-Col-00668 (assembly GCA_034699025.1). Classification (NCBI taxonomy): domain Eukaryota; kingdom Metazoa; phylum Arthropoda; class Collembola; order Entomobryomorpha; family Entomobryidae; genus Entomobrya; species Entomobrya cf. arborea Gr-Col-00668. The sequence goes on from JAQIWN010004263.1 coordinate 2,446, forward strand.
TACCAATACAAGTTCGAAAAGGACTTGTCCTCGATATCGTGTTTCCAATTTGTTTGTTGCTTATGTCATGAAATTTTACTAAAATGGGAATTGTTTCAAACGCCACAAAATATCCAACAGTGGCAACCAATACTACTGTAACATATACAAATATTGGCAGAATTTTATACGCGCAGACAAGTAGTGTATTGCAAACTACTAAAAGAACCATCCCGTAACTCATAAGAACCCCTGCGACAATAGCTATTTCAGCTTGACCTATTTGATTAATGCAATGAAACTTTGAGTACAAAAAGAGAAGCCTGCCATTTAATTCCAATTTTGATAAATTGGTAACAATATTCAAGTAAGAGTTGCAAATCGTCATTAACGGAACTAGTACCAGTAAAGATATTCTACTTGCTTCAAGAACGCAACGTTGAAGCCAAATGATTCTAAATATTAGTATAACAAATCCAATAAGTTTATGCTCTAATACAGCTTTACAATGGGCATTTAAAAGAACGTATGTTGGGTCCAAATTTAGGATTACGGCGAACGGACCCAAACTCAAACCAACCACAATATGCGCAGCAGTCAGTAGGCAGACCAATATTCCATTAAGATCACATTGTTGTCCATTAAGTAATCTCTTGATTTCTACAATGATGCAAAATAAATACTGAAGAGTCAGGAATAAAAAGGTATATTTTTTTCGATTGTCAATGTTACCTAAAGTAAGAAGGCTGGACCAATTTAGACATTCACTGTTTGAAAATTTAGAGTGTTGTCTGTCAATATGGTTAACCTTCTCAAACTGCTTGACATTGTTAAAATATTGAACCCAAATTACATCTCCAAAACGAATGTACATACTGAGTAAAGTATACACAAATAAGCCCATGGAAAATGTCTCTATATAAATAAGAAAATAATGTATGGGAATATTTATAGATCTTAAGTAAAGAAACTCTACGAAAACAATTAAGCCAGAAATTAAGACGGTGAACATGGCAAATATAGAAACACAAAAAGCAGGAAGTTTCTTTAACTCATGAAGTTGAAAATATTTTTTCTTTGAATCAACTTGAAAAGGATACTGTATGCTAAATTGCTAATACGACACGTTTGCCACACAAGTGGAGTTGCCATGTTTTACTTTAAACTTGCTGTAAGTAAATGCTGCAACTAAAAGTTTTTTTTCTGATTTAAAACTAAAAGCTTATTTTATACTTTTCAAACCTTTTCAAGTGATTATCTGAAATCTGTTACTTGAATTATTTATTTTACCTTTACAAAATACTGTAATGAAAATGACATATTTGAGCAGTATTTTATTACAGAGTTAGTTAGATGCTATTTTTTTTGGATATTTATTTATTCATGAATATACTTCTACTGTGCCTGAGTAAAGTTACTTGATTATTTACCATGCTCAATAATAAGTTACAGAAATATGTATTGGAAAGTAGTTTATGTTAACACACACACTTGATTTTTGTCCTTGACAAGGGATACTTTCCCATATGCGACAAAAGAAGATACCTATATCACCGTTGCAATTGTTGAAATGGGGGAAAAAAGTTTAAAAAAATACTGGGACACATGTAGGATTCCAGGTACAACTTATTAATTCACAATGGTTTAATTGTTGACAGATGTATGAGTATAACTTAATGTTTAATTAAGTCAGACTTGGCATGCTTCCACTAATCTACTATAGCTTAAAAAAGAGGGGAACTTACATAAAAATGAATAATATAGCTGGACTACAAAATTTAATATACACAGAATCATCTTAATTCTATTTTTCTTGTCTAATTCGATTGTGTTTACAAATCTGGGATACAAAATTAGGTTGTATTGCTATATTTAGCTTCTATTGATCAAAAACTTAGATAAATAAACATGACAAATGTATTGATTTCACTTTCTCCAGTTTTCGATTTGGTTATGCATCTAAGCTTAACCTGCTTTAAAAACATTCAAGCATTTGCTCATATACATCCTGTATTTCTTTTATAAAATTCAACATTTGTAATATATTTTATCTTGGTGTGCTAACATCGTACGAGCTTTTGAGAATTTTAATACTTGAAAACTAAGTTTTGCAAACACGTCAGTCTGAAACTGGGTGAGATAATACATCTGTTTTTACTTTAAAACAAAAATAAGTTTTCTTTGTTTTCAGTAAATGCCAAAGAACTTTAAATTGTTTTCGTTTCGGTTTCCTTCGAAAAACATGTTTGTACATGTATTAGGCACTTTTAATTATGTAAATTATCATACCACGTCATCCTACTTCATCAACCTGAAGATGGGAAAGTTTGGTAAATATTTTTAAATTTTTACCTCATGCATGCATAATTTTTTTTAAATAGTTACTTGCTATATTGAAAAATTGCTCTTTTTTATTAGCTAAAATATATTTAAAATATTAATCTGAAAATTACAAGCAGAATCAAAAATAACTGCATGGCATGGCACAGAGAACTAATCAAATACCATATGTCTATCGGTTTTACAAAGATGATCAGTTTTGAAATGCGAAACGTTTTGTGCGTAAAAGCTAATAGTTTTACGCTGGTAGTGATATTGAAACTCCACTAATGCTTCCAGTTGATTTTACAAGAAAAAACGTTCGTTGCAATACGAACCTCATTAAATTTGGAACTCTACTTCTATCCAAAGCATGAAAAGTTCCCATACGTAACACAACGTTTGGACAACTTCGAAGAAATTTTTTAGTCCATTTACATTTACAACTTTTGTTGCATGCTCTCCAGGTTTGTAAAACTTTGCTAGACTTTAAAACTGGTTGACTCCCAATGTCAAGTATTACCCCGATTAAACCAACAACAAAAAGCGAATTCAGGCTGAGCAAAAAGGTTGCCCACTGAGGCAAATATATTCTAAACACTAAAGTTGAATATAGGAACGAAATTAGTATTAGTGCTCCGATGAATTGAATTATCGGCAAAATAAACCCCTGAAAACAAATGTTAGTGAGGCGCACAAGTATTTGAATTTGTCGATACTGGAGTGACGCCGAGAAACAAATTTTTGGGTGATGATGAAATTTCAGTATCCACATGATCCTAATAATAGAATTTGTATTTAGTAACCAGTACAAATTACTAAATTATAATTTCGATTCAAAAAATAATACTTACTTTATTTTCGTCAACATTTTCGTAATGCACTTTGTTGAAGCACACAATGCTACAGTCACTAAAGCTCCAATTGACCCAACAGGTAATATAAATACAAAATTGGTTAGGAAAGCCAATATCCTAAATTTTAGGCTGTTGCAATCCCCTATCCAAATAGTTAATGAAGTTTTATGCAAGCAAGGTAACGTAAATGATATTAACGGAATTAACACAAAATAAAAAGTGAGAATAAATAGTGTGCAAGCTAATAATATTAATGCGAAGAATATATCATCATCGCTTTTTATCTCTCTTGAGCTTTTACACGAAATATTTGATCTTCTTCTAAAAGATATGTAAAATATAGCATTAAAAAGCTGGCAGAATTGGAGACCTAATACGTTGAATTCGATGAACGCAATATAAACGGATGACTTTGCGAATAGTAAAACTCCATGGTATGGTAAAATTATAAGGTTTATTTTTGTTTGTGCCAAGAAAAAGTAGAATAGTTCGAAAACTGTAAGAATACACGATAAGTTTAATATTACTGGCCACACAAATTTACTAAAGATTTTATAGATTTTTTCATTATATTGAAGATGAAAACGCTTTGAGTTGTATTGTAGTGGAATTAAATGTAAAATATTGTGGGATAAGTATACTAATCCCTGGAATATTTCGATTGTTGCTTTTGTAAGCATTTTGAAACCTATTCAATCAAAATACTGACTATCTATTATTTTGAAAACGAATTCTGGTATGCATTTTAACTTAATAACAAAACCTGAAATTGAGCTACATAAGTATATTTTCAAAAACAACTTTTGTTTTGGTCAAAACACTGAATTATTAACATGCAAAACACTTCTTAAATATTCCAATAGAAAAACAAACTAATTTGAGTTGTTTGCTTCGTTTTGTGCAAAATTAGTTTGTTGATTTCAAATTTGAAAGATATCATTTTCGAATAGCACATTTAAAATTTAAAGGAACGAGGAAATATTTTAGCGTTTTATTTTAAAATTAGGTATTTGTATAACAAATAATAACAAGTCGAAATCGTTTTCAAAGCATTAAACAAAATTTTAACTCAAAAATGAAATATTTTTAAACAACTGTTTGAACTGTGACAATGAAATTGGAATTTGATTTTTGACAAATTGACTTTACAAGAGAAAAAACATACATATGTATTTTTAAAAGACAAAGCGTGTTTTTCTTAAAATTCTTTTAAAATGATGCATATAGTAATTAAATAAGGCATGTTTCTCACTCAAACTATTCTAAAAATCAGAATTTTATACACGTTTCAAAGGTTTTACCAATTTTACAGACCCACAGACAAACATGTCTATGTAAAACCGCATAATAAGTTAAGGATAAAGACACATTTTAATATTAATCTAGCTTTCAAAAAAAAAATCTTCAATTGAATTTAAAATCTGAAAAGTTGAATTTGAAAAGGTTCATGGCCCTCTCCTTGTTCCTCTTTGTCTACTTGAGTTTATGTTTACGCTTTTCAACAAGCCATTGAAAAACATGGGGCACTAAGAAGCAACTGCGCCAACCAAAAACTCATTTTTTTTTCAAAAAAGAAAGAAAATTGTCAAAAAAGACTGAAGACTTTTTTTTAAGTCAAAATCAGAATCTTTCGTAATTAAAAATTAACAATTAAGTACTTATCGTAGAAAATTAAGTAGATTAAATTTAAATAACTTAGTATTTACTCAATAGTACACAGTTTTGTGCACAAAAATAAAATGTAGTGGAAAGTTTACAAATAAATGCCCATGTAACTGTTTGTGATAAGGCAAAAATTATATAGTTTATTAATTTAGTAAATTGGTAATTGTTTATTGTCTATGTAATTTATTTTGCTAATTAGATAAATAATTGGTTTGTAAGTTTAAAGGAAGGGGAAATGACAAGTTTGCGGACGAGACGGATGGAGGAGTCAGCTGAGAGCAGTTTCAGGGCACCAGTAAATAATGTAGAGGGAGAGGAACGTAAGAAGATGGAGGGGATTAAGGAGGAGGTGGAGAGTGATGAGGAGGATAAGGAGAGTAATGAGGGGGAGCGGCTACCTGAAAAGATTTACAAACCGCAGAAGCGAAAATATAAGCCCCGTACTGAAGAGCAAAGAAAGAGAGATAATGAACGGAGGCGATTAGCCAGACAAAAAATGAAGCCAGAGGAGAAAGCTCGAGATAAAGCTCGAAGGCAAAGAAAAAGGGAGGAGTTAACTGCTGAGGAGAAGGAAGAGTGGAAGGCGAGGAGGCGATTCCAGTTGTATTGTAAGCGGTTGGAAATGACGGATGAGGAGAGGAAAGCGTATAATTTGAAGAAATGGATAAGTAAACAAGCAAGAATTGCGGAAATGACGGAGGAGGAAAAGCAGGCGGCGAAGAGGAAGAATGTTGAGAATTTGAGGAATTATTATAAAAAGTTAAAGGTTTTGAAGGGGGAGAGGTTGGAGAAGCATAAGAAAATGGTGACTGAGTGTGCAAAGAAAAATTATAGGAAAAGGACAGATAAGCTGTTGGAGTATTTTAGGAAGAAGACAGCGGAGGAGACACCAGAACAGAGGAAGAAGAGATTGAGGGGATATAAGATAAATCAGAGGAGGAGACAGATGAAGAAGGAGTATGAGAGGGAGGGGATTTTAAGTGGGGAGGAGATTGAGAGGAGATTAAAGGAGTGGGTGGAGATTGAGAGAGGGAAACCGTTGAGTCCGGTGAGGGAGGAGGAGAGGCTAAGTGAGTATAAGCCGAGGATAAGTGGGAGGAAACCGAAGGAGGGGAGTTGGAGGTGGAAGGAATTATATGAGGGGAAGGAGAGGAGTCCTTCACCAGAACCACCGCCGACGAAGCAAAGGAAAAGGAGAAGTTGTTGGAAGTTGCCGGATGTGCCGTTGGAGCAAGAGGAGATTTTAGTTGAAAAGGAGGGTCCTCGTCCTCTTCCAAAGGTGGGGTCACCTCCACCTTCTCATCAAATTGTGATTTTAAATCCTCTGCCAGACCGTTTTTCACCTGGAAAGGAGGAGCAAGAGCTTCAACCACCTCCGTCACCACCTGCCTCAGTCCGAGAAGACTTTTATCCAGATCCGAAATCACCTCCGTCACCGTCACCATCGTCTCCTCCAGATTTCCATGGAGGGGAATCACCTCCACATTTTCAAGAAGATGAGCATCAGCAGCATTCACCCGCTCAGACCGCTCATTTCGTTGAAGTCTCCTCCTCTGAAACTCCCTGCAGAACCTCAATCTGGAAATGTCCATTATGTGCCACCCCCATTCTCTCATTATTCTCCCTACCCAGTCACCTCCGTCTCCATCACCCCCTCCATCCCTCTACACCCAAAAACATACCATCCTCCTCACAGTCCCCCACCTTCTCTAAATTCCAATGTATTCTCTGCCCCTGGCCTACCTCATCCCCTCCCATCTACCTCCGCTTCAAAAATTCCTCTGGTCTTCTCTCCCACGTCTACCTCCATCACCCCACCTCCTACCATCCCTGTCCCCTATGCCCCCTTCTCTTCTATTCCTCCTCCCGCTTATCCAACCACATCCGCCACTGCCGTAAAAAACTTCTCCCCTCCAAAAAATCAACCTCCAAGTCCATCCCCTCCAAAGCTCGACCCCCTCCACCATCCACCCGAATCTGTGAAGACTGTGGCCGCACCTTTTCCAACCTTCGATCCTACAACTTCCACCAAAAAAACAGCCATCCAACCAAAACCCAAGGAGTCCCCCTCCTCTGCCCCAAATGCCCTCGCATTTGCGTCAATCTCCGTGCCTTCTGGCTCCACTTTTCCCGCTGCGGCCTTAAAATCCCCAAAAAACGCCCCCATCCCTCCCTTCCCCCCAAAGACTCCCGCTACTCCTCCGACGGCCCCCATCCCTGTTTCCAATGCTCAAAAACCTTCATCCAAAAAGCTACTTTGGACGACCACATCCGCCGTGACCATCTTGGCCTCACCCACGTCTGCCCTCTCTGCTCCAAAAACTTCCAGTCCGCCGGTAAAGTATGGCGTCACCAAGTTGAGTACCACGGCTTATCTCCCTCCTCCCTTCCACCTCCCCCCAGGGGAGTGGAAGCCACTAACTGTAAATACTGCAATTTACTAATTATGCGAGGATATGAGCAACATGTCAAGAAAAAGCATCCTGAAGACATGGAAGACTTCACTGAAAATATTTTACCCTCATGGAAGGCGAAACATGAGAAGGTCAAACAGGTCAGGGGATTTGGCGCTGACAAGAAAATAGCTTGCTTATATTGTTCCGTGGTGTTACCCCAAGGGAGTATGAAGCGACACGTGAAAAACTTTCATGACGAGTCGGAAAAGTGGAGTTGCCAAGATTGTGGAAAAGTTTGTAAAAATCTGGAAAAACTTGAGTATCATGTTGCACTGGTGCATGCTTATCAAGGAATTGAGGTCAGTTGTGAAAAAAATAATGATATATATTTTTTTTTTAAGTAAAAATATTTTAAAATTTTAATTGGGATTATTTTTTGGTTTTATTTTTGCTGATTTCAGGAGATTTTGAAGAAGGAGCAATTAGTCTGTGATGTAAAAAGGGTGAGAGAGGGGAAGAGGCAAGCGGCTTGTAAGCTTTGTGGACTGGAGGTTCCTTTAGATAAGTTTAGTGTTCGGGTGCACTTTGTTGTCAGTCATTATGATGTGATTAAAAGATTATTTGATGAAAATGGAAAAAAGAGATGAAAATGAAAAAAAAAATGTATAGTAATTTAGTCAGTTTATATTGAATGATTTGTTGTAACTATAAAAATTATGGAATATTTTTGATTGATTTTTTTCAATAAAATACTGTACTTCAATATAATTCATTTAAGTGCTTATTTTACCAGAATAACACCCGGGAGGCATATATTATTTTTTTGAAGTTTTTCAATCCTGTTTTCCTTCCAAACGATGTTTCTTCACATTTATTTTTTTGATTTTGACATAGACATCTATCTGTTATATGATTACGCTATGAAATTTATCACGTTCACAATGTTTACAGTTTTTATTTTTATCAAATTAGCTTTTGTAAATGATGATGCTAAATGTTTCCCAATATTTTTCTGATCATTGCGTATTTTTTATGTAAAATGCTAAGAAACTATTCAATTTTTTTTTGTGGAAAATGGATATTATGAATTAATTATATTATATCCTGAAATGTATAATAGACGCAAATATATAAATATTGGGTATTTCAACATTGTAATCTATCAACACGTCATTAGTAAAATATCATATATTTCTAATAAAATAAGTTTAATTTAAAAGTATCACATTTCCTTTTACTTGTAAATATATTAGGGCAGTTAATATTAACTCAACTGCATATATTTTGTTTTAATGTGCAAATTTAAAACAAAAATATTTCCCAGCTTCTAAGTTTTGAAAAGTAATGGTACCGATGAAGAATGAACTGGTTTACGTGAACCAGGGTAGTTTGATTGTTTAATGGTAGTAATGAACGCCAGAAGTTTAATTAGGGAATGGAATTTATTAGCCCTTTGCATTTAATTTAACCAATGTTTTAACAACTTAGCTTATAATGATATTCTAAGATGTTAGGTTTTTATATATTTTAATACAACATGAAACTTGCTATTTACTATGAGTTGTTTTTAACTTTGACATTGTAGAACTTTATATTAAAGTCATATGAATAACTAGTTGTTTTTTAGAGTAAACTGTCAGAACGAAAAATTTTCAATTTTCTTCAACGCATCTCTGCATAGCAATAGAATATCAGCGGTATTTGCTAAGTTGTATTTTAAAAAACTTAAGAGCAGGCTTTAAATTGAAAAAAGCATGTATCCTTATCACTTCGTAAACGTAGCATAAGTTTCCTTGCACGCATAGAATATGCCCGGTCTTCACGGCCAATCAAAGAAGGAGAAAAACTAGAAAAACT
>JAQIWN010004264.1:0-11517 GCA_034699025.1 Entomobrya cf. arborea Gr-Col-00668
AGTTTAGGTGTTCAAGTGGGTTCAGCCTAGATATACCATGGCCAAGAATAGGGCATAGTTTTGTGTCCTTCTTTAAATTTGTTCATTAGTTTTCACTCATTTCATCGTTTTTTTTACAAATAAGACTTCGAACAGTTGAACTAATATCTCAATTGCCGTGCAAATATTTACAAAACACTGAAATATCACCTGTCCAATTTCTTAACAAATGGCCTTCAAGAAGCGTCAACAAATAACAAACGATGATAAATTTACGGATGGTTTTTGAGTACGATCAAAAATTATTTAATCACGTTTTTCAAAAAAAAACCATTCCACAATTTATTATACCCTTCCAAATCAATTAACATTACTAAAAAATATCGGGTGCGTGGAACAAAGCTTGAACGGATTCTCGATGCAACTTTCCTTTTTTATAAAATAACATCGCATTTTATATATTGCTATTATAACAATGAGTGAGTACGTTTATGCGTTTACTAATACTACTTGTATATATTAGTTAACACATATTATGTCCTAGTATTGTTAGTATAGAGCTGCTGTATAATACCACATTGCTGTTTAGCACTTAAATTGGTGTTGGAATAGTAGTAAATATCAACATGACTTGCATACTATAATAGCTCTATCAACAGCACAACACCACATCAATACCCACAACAATATAATGTGCTTATGTTTATAAATAAGATATTGCTATATAACTTTAAAAACTAAGACTATACTCTTGATACACTCCTTTACGCACGCATACTGGCATGCATAAACACATAGCATATATAAATATAAATGTATTTACAACTAAACCATTTTATTTTACTTTTCCACATTTTCACCCAAGTCCACGGTCGGGTCGACCGACGTTTCTCTCTCTCTCTCTTTTGTTCTCTCGATCCCTCTTCCACTCAACCTTACTAAAAACTTGTTTCTTTTTCCTTATTCCCTTTCCTTCTGTGTTTTCACTCGTGCTGCTGCCACAACAGCTGCTGATGGAAGTGGCAAAATAATTTATGGGACTGAGAGCCACCACCACCGTACACATTTCTCCATTTGACTAGTGTGATGCGATGTGCAAGTAGTTGTACATTTACAACCATATATGCGTATTAACCACGTTCGAATTCCAACCATTATTCCGTTTTCTGGCGAACAACAATCAGAAGAAAGAAGAAGAAGAGAAAATACAAGTAAAAGTGAGGAGGACAAGGGTAAAATGTTGTAGATTGGACTTTATAATAATATAAGTTTTTTTTGTGTTCATAAAATTGCAACATTCACCATCACACAACAATTCTCTAATATTTTTTTATAGGCAGACAGAGAGGCTCTGGAATAACATAAAAACGCTCTTGTGCTTTTTGCTGTTGTTAGTCTTCTGCTAGTCTGGTCTGATGTTGTTTTGTGCTGATGTTGAAGCTCTTATACATTAAGCTATTACATGGCATGTCAAAGAAAAAAAGAACGACAGTGGCTCTCTGATTTTGTTCTTTTTTTCATTCTTTTCAATATCTTTCTTACCACACACATACTCTTCTTTTATTTCTCATGAGAAGGAAAAAAAGAGTGGGATGGAGAAAATGTATTGCTACTACTCAGGATATGCTACACACCCGTACATAACTTGCGTATCAAAATAAAAAGCATGTTCACTCATCATCTCTTTTTTCTTTCATTTTTTACGCGAGAACAGGGAAAAATGTGAAATGCAATTTTTTCTTCTTGATTTTTTTGTTGTTCCTGCTATTATTGTTACAAGGGTATAGCATGTCACTAGTTGGCTGTGAGAAGAAAACAATGTAAGAGGTCGTCTTTCAATTTTTTTGGAGTGAAAGGGGCAAAACAACATGACATGTGTTGTTGTTGTTTGGTGAGTGTGTGGGAGGACTGGAGGGTGCGTATCGTTGTGTACCTATTGAAAAAATATGACTCTGTGTACTTGTTTGAGTATGTAAGTAGCTACAATGTGTGTGCGAAACTCCTTATTTCGGTGAAACCTGCTGATAGATTAATTCGATTCTTTTACTGTGTATTTTTGTATCATTATTTTTTTTACTTTTAATCATAGTTTTATTATTTAGCATTGGTGTTCATGTTGAGCTAGTTTCATTCGTGATAAAATTGAAATATGACATGAGAGAGACATAGTGAATCCTCTTCACCTGTCCTACCCAACCTTTTCACTTTGTCAAAAGGTTGAGAAAATTGCCTTCCCGATAATCAAACGTAAAGGAATCATACTTGTGAACAAAGTGAAATTAATAAAGTTATGTGTTATTGATGGTAAGCATGAAATAATGAAAAATACTTACAGAAGATCAAAGACACGCAAAAAAAACTTAGTAAGAGAAAAGGTGATACAAGAGAAAATTGAAAATTTTGTTTGGAAAGGTTACTTGCTCTCACATTGATATTTCAAACAGGATTGTTTTGATACGTCATATTGTTCTGGAGTTCAGTGATTGTTTGAATTTGCTGAATGTATTTATTGTTATACTTTGCAATTCTGCATGCAACCTGAAGGTTACTCTTACAAGCTATAGTTTGTTTTAATTTTAATACAGACAGCCGCAGGTAAAACATTATTTTCTGTATTTAATTCATGGGAAATTTGTTAATATGCGTGATTGATTCGATGAAATTAAAGTAAAATTACTTACTTAGACCAAAAGCTTGTTTTGTGATAAACAAATATTTGCACTTTTTTGGCAATAGTTAGCAAATAAGAGAAAGTAGTGCTAACTTGAGAAAATTTGTATTGAAACAGAGAAATAGCAGGGAGTACAAATCATTCTAAAGCCCTTCTCTTTGGTGCATGCATAAAATAGATTTAATGAAACATCCATCATTACATTTAAATAAATGGAAACACGAAAACGAAACAAAAAAATATATGGAGGTGTTATATTTTTCTCGAAATTATTTCCAATTTGTTAACTTGCACAAAAAAACTCAAGTTTCCTGAAAATAAAATAAAACGATGCATGCATAAAAAAGGAGAAAGTGAGTAAAGCAAAATGGAATGGAAAAATAAGGTTAAGTAGGAGTACGTATCATTTCACATGCTATATCATATCGTTAGAGAAGCATCTTATTTAACTTTTTTCCACGTGGAAACAGGAAATCTTATTAGGAAGTCAAGTTTATTATTTTCCCGTTCGTGGAAAGTTGTTGAGTATAATGCCTCATATGAAAATAAGAAAACGGAATATATTTTTGTACCAACTTTGCCTTTATCCACAGACAAAACTGTGTTTATATCGAAATTTCCTAATCATTCGTAACACTTTAAAAAGTCTATATCTCACACCAAAACAAGAAACCCTAGACTAGTTGAAAAATGTTCCACTTGCTTTATTCCGATTGTTTTTCCAAAGTACAGTAATAGCACACTCATATGATACATAGGTTAGATCAGAAATGATATAAGTAAGTAATATCAGCAATCAAAATGAGAAGGAGGCTTAAAGCAAGAAGAAAAGGAGAAGGAGTAGTAAATAACATGCTTAGATACGCTATTGCAATAAAAGAAAACTACTTTTGTAGAGAAACTGACATTCAAAAAAGACAGAAGTAGTAGAAAAGAGGAAATAGTCATTGTTTCCAAATCTTCACAGGGTATGAATAAGGGAAGTTCATAACACCAGAATGGATCGCGCTGATAGGATTCAATGAAAGAATACGAGCAAAATTTTTTGACAAAGTGGAGTAAAGATGTGTGTATATTTTTCGTTAAAAAACGAACTCATATTGGATATATATACTTATTTACTATTGAATTTGTATTCACTTTATTTGTGTGAGTATTTTGTTTATGTGGGTACAGACCTTTGGATACAAGCGTATAATATATTGAAACGGAAACACTGTAGCTTTAGTTTATCTAGGGAAAAGGCGTGCATTTGAATGAAAGTACAATTTATTCGCTGATTATTTTACGAAAACTGGTGCAAGTGTTTATATACGAGAGGTATATCGTTTTGTACAAGTAAAGCTAGGTGAGTAGGTAGGTGTAGGTACTACTACATGCAGTAATAATATTCTCAACTGTCGTCTACAAACGTTTTCAAAGAAACGAAAAAGAATATACTGTCACTATATTTGTATAACATTGTTAACTCAAATCAAAAAGGAGCGCAAAGGAAACTCTCAAAGTTCTTTTAGAAGGGCACAAAGAGATTTGTATGCAGTTTTGTACTCTTTCTTGGAATGCATTTCAAACAAGTTGTACGATTCTCTTGTTTCAATACAAATTATTTGGAAGTAAACGTGCGTGTACGAAATCTAAACAAAAACATTTTAATGTCGAAATTATGAATCATTACCATCATAGTGCCACCATTAACACCTTAATGATAAAAGTGAATCGTTACTGTGTGGACTTTTTTATATTTTGCACACACTTTATACGTAAAACGATTAAAAATTGTAAATACTACATTTGTGTACATTTTATGCATAAAATGCGTAGAATAGCTTTTTAAAATGATTGAAGTATGTTGTTTGCAAGTTAAACATTTACCACTTTAAAAAATTGCCTGTGCAGCCATCATCACCTTTTTGTGAACCTATGTATTAAGAGTATGGAAATGTGACCGTTATTTCGATACTACCGCTATAAGTATTGCCTTTACACTTATAAATTGACGGTAGTTATTTCTACGTTTATTTGTCGCTTTTGTTTGGTTTCGGCTGGCTGACTGAACTGCTTTAAATTGTATCCATTCAAGAGAGCATTCCTTTCAGGATGATTTTGCTTTTAGTGTTGTTCACGTGCGTGTTAAAGCTGTTGTGTTTGTTGGTGGTGTTGCTGATGTTAGTTGAAACCTATCATCTTGTTGTAAGTTTGTGTGTCCCAACAACTTTTACGTAAATTACGTGACTTGACTGTGTACATAATAGTGAACCAAGTGATGCGGTAGTGTGTGGTGGTGGAAGTAAGGAAGAAAGATGGTAGCGGTGGTGGTAGAAGATGTGTTGTAGACAGATTGTATGGTATCATCTCCTCGTCACTATCATCGATGATCGCGTACAACCAGGCTGCAGCAGATACCATGTAATCATCACCACAAAATGTGTCTGTATTCTATTTAATGCACAATGCTGTGAACAACCACACAAGTGCCAATGTCATTGTGGCATTTTTTATATTTTTTTGTCGATAATGCAGCTAAACCACCAAAATACCAATAAATTGAATTCATACTTCTTTCTGTGGTTCTTGTTTAAAGTAGCGACACACGTTTTGAATTGCGTATGTATGTAGGTGCATTTAACTAAAACTTTTACATCTGTAAAAATTACAGTTAAAAAAACATTTTCTGCTAAAATGATTCAATGTCAACGTCTTAGGCACATAATTCTAACAATTTCATAATTGACGACAATTTGTGACTTTCGATCGCATTGCAAATAATTCAAAACTATCCTCTTAATTGTTAGACATTTTGATTACACCTTTCTAAGAATATCCATCTTGCCGTAACATACTACGAAAACATGCGTTTGTTGTACATTAGCGAAAATAACCGTAATACTTTTAAGGAAAGATTTGTTTGATTTTAGAAAGCAATACGGAACGAAAGGCACTTAAGACAAAATACTATTAACCATATCAATATCTAAAAGTTTAAAAACCATGTGCATGTCATCTGTATTAATAGATTTTCTCCAGGCACGAACAAACCAACTTATTTAGGGAAGCGACTAGAATTGAAAATAACGAGAAAAAGAGTTTCTCGCTTGTAAAGAGTACACTCTACCTTTCTATTTATCTTTGTACTTTCTCGACTGAAATGTGCATAGATAGAAAAGTCGAAAAATCTATAACGATACAAGTTCTTATCTGTTTCTTATGTAAGCTCGGTAGAAGGAAACATTCGCGTTTCAAATTTGTATTTACACAAGCGTGTAAGATTTTCAGCATGATACATTTCATTTTTTTTAGATTCATTCGTCAAGTTTGTTTACATTCGAGTTCAACAAAGCTGCTCCGACTGCTGTTACTCTACTTTATACTTATTTTTCCAGGTTTCTTTTTGCCTCTGGTGTACATTGATTTTTAAACATGCCATCATCTATAGTATGTAGTGGAAATTTTGAAATGTGTACAACTGGAAGCTGTTGTTTGAACAAACAAAACGGATGATGAACATGGTAAAAAAATTTGAATTTCACTTTTCCTTCGTCTGTTGCCTTGCCTATGGTTTACCTGTCTTCACATGTTACAAATAATTGCGAGAATTTGGGTTATTTGGGTCAACTTAAAACGATTTTCCAGTAAAAAACAAAGGTAACTTCAATTGATACTTAAAAGCGTAACATTTAAAAGCGAGTGGTGATGATCCACCATTTGGTATCAAATTCTGTAAATTCAAATCAAATTCAACGTTAATTGTCACTTGACAGACGTAAGAAATAAGAGTTCGTAGAATAGAACCAGGATTTCAGTCGTATCAAAGAAGACATGAAGGATGAACGACATTTCGTTTTAGTTTACATTGCAAATAGCAGAAAATTAAGTTGCTACAAGAGCTCCATAAAATAAAATAATGACTTGACGAAACATACAGTACTGTATTTGTTTGTTGTATGACGGCTTATAATAGAGAACTGCATTTTCTGTGTGCCGAGTCAGTTGGCCCTTTTACAGCGACTCCATTTCAAGTAAATTCATAAAATTTTGGTTGCTGGTATTTTCAACCACGGCAAACTTCGCTATAACAAGCGATTACATATGAATACTTTATAAATATGCACTAGTATAATATTTAAATGGATAATATGGAAATGATTGCGGCTTACAACACAACTTGTTTTTATTTCGTATCAAGAATTGTCAAAAGCGTGATGCACAAGTTTGACGTGTGATGGTGGTATGGTATCGTACCACAACTGGAAACAGAAACAAACTTTTTTCCCTCTTTTTTACGGAAAGCCTTCTTAAATATTTTTGAGAAGCTTGTGGTGGTTCAAAGTGAAAGTTGCACTCGAAAAAAGTTAGCTTTCTTGTTTACCAAAGAAGTAAAATCGTAATATTGAATAAAAAAGCAAAAAGTACACGAAGAATGGAGCATCTGTGTATATGTGAGTACTCGCATGTGTGTGTGTGCTGGTTTAAGAGGTAAGCGGAAGACTGACGTAAAGACTGACAAAGCGATAATAATGACGACGATGATGACGATGAGTGGAATATATGTAAAGAATATGTTTGGTTTGAAATTTTTGAAGGTACCACCGGAACTTGTCTAAAAACTTTGAACAGCTAAAAAAAATTGTTTGCTAACAGATGTAAGCTATATATTTTATATCTCTATACTATTACTTATGTATGCCGGGACGACGGTTTGTTGCTTGTTACATGGAAATGATAAGAAGAAAAAAAGCACACACACACGTGAAGTATTTGTATGTAATATTTTAGTTATTCCTGTAGCGTATTTTTATGGGGGAAAGAGACAAACGACAGGGATAATTCCAGTTGATTCAAGATTCTATTTTACCATTACATTTAAACGGATGTCTCGCTTTCATTCAGTCAATCATCATTGTGGCGTTGCAAAAAATGTTATATGTTATATGCATGTGTGCTACTTATTCTATTTTTTACCTACTACTAAACCCCCCACCAACCACGCACGTCTAAGATTCATATCACGATGAATAATATTTTCACATGATTTCGCTTTCACGTTTTTTTTTCTTTTTGTCAAAAAGGATGTGTAACATTATTTTCCTCCTCTTTAATGCAGAAGTATCAATTTCCGCTCCATGTTTCTACTTTTCAAAAACTCTTGGTAGGAGTAATCGGTAGTAGTTCTTTTCCTGCGAGGGAAAAGACACAGCAGAAAAAAGTTGCATCTACTTTCACTCTATCTCCATCTCTCTGGCATGGCATGGTGTGGCGCTATACTTCCACTCCTGATGTGAGATTGAGTAGCATCAGCAGCGTCGCGTGGTGAGAAAAGGGACATTATTCAAATTTATACATTTCATATGCAAATGAAGGGTGACAAAAGGAGACGGGTGACGTGTGTGTTTGTATATTTGAGAGTGAGAGAGAGAGAGAGAGAGAGAGGGAGAGAGGAAAATATACAGGATGGAAAAAAAGTTGGATACGATAAAAACTTTTTGTTTGTCTCTCTTTTTCTCTGTCTTCGTTTTTCACAATTTTTTCCCTCTCCGATCTTTCATTTTGCTTTGATTGTAATATTATAAGACGTATTGCACTTCTAAATTTCTATTCTTCTATGACTTATCAGAGAGGAAAAATATGAGAAATGCTTGTTGTGTATGTATACTTATACATATGCACATTCGCTTGTGTTTCTTATGTGAGATGAATTCAAGTGGGATATCCATATCTATTCTTGAAGATAAAGAGATACCAAGTTGAGAAAGGAAAAATTGAATACTTGTGTTTCGCCGGAGAAAAAAGATCATTTCTCTTACTTTCTTTTTTTTCATAGGTATATCTTAATCCAAAGTGTCGTATTGGTCCCAGAGGATAATACATTGAAGAAAAAAAGTATGCATATCTCTTTGTACAAAAAACAAATGAGTAATGGTATTCCGTTGAATACACAGGAAAAGCGTCAGCAATTTTTTTATGCAGACAAGTTAGTACACATGATAATTGCAAACTAGACCTACATATATCAAATACACTTCGCAAACTGGAGAAAATTTGAATATTTCAAGTTTTTTGGGACAATTCGATAAAAAATTCTAGTAGATAAAAATAAATGCTTGTCTACAGAAGTTATTACCATTCGTCAAAGTGTTGAGAGAAAAAAGCGTACAGTTTTTGGGTCAAAAGTTTAGTAAGGTGTACTACATTTATCTGTCTATGTGTAGTTTTGCTAGTTGTGTAACAGAATTTTTTAAATATAAAAATGATTCATATTTTTAGCCTTTCCTGTAGATACTCAGGATTAAATCCACAAGATAAATTTAATCAATAAACTCACAAACTTTTTCTTTTTCTTATGAAGCCACAGAGCCAAAAGGAAAAAACATTTTGACGTTAGGTAACATTTTCGTCATCATCATCAATTTCTCGCCGCCATAAAAAGAAAAAAAAATAAGCTATTTTTTGTGATCTGTGTTCCTCTTCAGCTTTCTTATGTAATAACGGGATGATCATCAACACGGTAATCAAATTGTCAAATCTATTTACAGCTTTGATCAATAACACAAAAGGAGCCCATTAATGATAAAATCCATCTTGTATAAACTCTCTTATTTTGTTTTTTTTTCTTCGAAAACAAAAGAACAAAACAAACCAAACAAAAAACTAACCGTTGAACAGTTCCAAGAAAAAATGACAATAATATTGTAACTTTTTTTATTGTCTTCTTATATTTCCCATATGGTGGGATATCAAAACAAGTTTGTTGTTGCTTTTGGCTGGTTTTTGTCCAATAGCCAATAAACTTTTCTATTGGTGTACTTTCTCAATTAGATTATCCCAAGTTGGAGATATCTTTACGCGATGGGAATACTTGGATAACAAAATGAATGTCATTTTGTGTGAAGATCTTGTTCTGTACTTTGGGCAACTCTAAAACTGATGTTGCTTATTATGATGTCACGAGATATTCACAATCTCTACATTTATTACGGTTAAGTCGTTCGAAATTTATGGAATTGAAAAAGCACAAGTTTAATTATTATATTAAAAAGTGTACATCCCATTGTTATTTTCACGTGAATAAATAAATAGGTTCATAATTGGCTGAGTAGCTATAGGCAATTGGCCAAAACTAATTTCAGTTATATTTTCATGGCACCAGTTGAAACTCAGGGAGCTCGTCTTCCAGCTAACAAACAACTTCTTCATCTTTGTAAAACAGGACTTCCTTTTCCGTTTTTGATTGTCCCTGAGCGTTCAAGTTAATAACCTACCCGATTTTCTCACATTCCACCCAGACAATAATACAATCATATTATTTGATGTAATATTATTATGAAACTGTTCGTATGTTGAACCCATGTTACAAATGTACCGGTGAATTCACATAATACCTATCTAACTGAGAAATAATTCAGGTACACACTTGAAAATCAGTGAAGTAAACCATGGTATTCCACCCATTCTACCCACTTTCCATCATCATCCAGCCAACTCAACACACTGAAATCATGTTTTTGAGCTGAAAGTGAAAAAGACGGGTTCCCACAATATAAAAAAAAGGGAAAGAAAACAAAATCTGTCTGTTTGTTTATGAACCTTTTCGTGATGTGATGGCTAAAAACTATATGCATGTCATGTCAAAACAATTTTTCCTATCCATATATGCATTTAGCACCAACAAGAAGATATAGCATGTTATCTATTAGAACTAAAAGGAAAGGAAAAACAGGATGAACATTATTATCAATTGGTACAAAAAAGGCCAAGAAAGAGAAGAATTTGGAATGTTGGCGTAATTCTTCTTTTGCCTTTCTCCACAATATCAAAACGTGTGTAGTTTTGTTTGGCGTGGAATTGAATCATCTTTTCCCATCATTAAAAAAGAAAGGAAGGAGTCAGCTGGACCATCATTAATTTTCTCAGGCTGTACCATGTTCCCCTCCATTTATTTCTTGAACAAGAGGCAAATCATTATTGCTGAACCACCACAAAAACAGAATGTTTCCACGTAACGTAATACATAAGAATGTGCACGTATACAAATATATGTACAATAACAACAATGATAACTGTGTATAGAGGTAGTAAGAAAAAAGAACAGAACAAAATAACTATTATTGTTGTCCGTGTGCATGCATCAGTTAGATATTAACTCTTTCATCGTGCAACAGCAGCATCAAAACAACCATTTATTATCATGACCCTCCTTCTTACTCCTTTTTCCATCTTTCTTGCCAATAAACAAAAGTAAAGTAACAATAGAAACAGTGGAAAACTGGAAGTGAAAAAGAAACAAACAATTTATACCAATAACAATCTACTTACTGCATCGTCGTTTGCACTGTTTACCTGACGAAACATTTTTTTAAGGAAGGAAAGGAGGAAGCTTCTTTGGCCCAGGAAAATGATTCTGGGAAACTGAAATGGAAGAGAAAATGTCATTACGGCATTTTTTTCTTTCCTTTTCAAGTTTACCAGACTGTTTTTTTTCCCGAAATCACATGAACTTGTCGGTACACAACAAGTAACGTTAGTTTTTTTAGTGTTTTTTATAACTAAATGTAGTTTTTTGCATTTCCCAAGTCAGTTTTTGTAACATATATACTTATTGAGAATGAAAGGGATACATATTTAGATATACACAAATGGCAAAAGAATTTCACAATAGAAAAGTACATACCACTTTCCTGTTCTTTTTCTAAAGCAACAAACAAGATAATAATTTCCTCTCGTTTTTTTGGGATTAGTGGGAGAGAGAAAACGGTAATGGTTCATTTGTTGTATTGTTGTAAGAGATGATCATGTTTAGAGGTTGCCGTTTGAGGCTTCATGAAGCATTCTCATGAGCAAGCTTATTCGAGAAATTAATGAAGCATGCTCAT
>JAQIWN010004265.1:0-11516 GCA_034699025.1 Entomobrya cf. arborea Gr-Col-00668
TGGGAAGAAAAGTAAAAAGGATGCTTTGTAACATAATGCATAAAAGGTAATTTCTGTTTAACCAGGAGAAGTGGTAGTAATAATGGTACTTGTGTGTTGAACTAGTTTTGTGTCTTTCTAAAAGTGTGTGTGTGTGCAGCATAGGAGAAAAGACGTATTGGGAACGGAAAGTGGAACAATTGTGCATAAAAATTCCTCTTTCTTCTCCATCCACTTACTTTGGGTTTACTGATTCGTATTTTCTAACTGAAGAAACTTTGTTTGTTACTTTTTAGTTTTGCGTTCAGTTAAGATGGAATGAAGAGGGAGAGAGAAGAAAAAAAGAAAAACCATTAAAACGTTAAGAAGGGAAGAAGAATTGCTCAATGAAATAGTGTTATCATTATATTATAATAGTTTTTCTGTCGACTAGGAACAGTAGAAGTACTTATTATAAGAACTAGTCACTAGAGAATCGTGTGGAGTAGGAAAAAAGAAAATGGTTTCAAGCTTGAAATTTTCATTCTGCTGACTGGCTGATGCTGTTACGCTGTTGTTATTTTATTATGGAATCAATGAAGGAGAATAAGCATTCGAGTAGCTTTCTGTTGTTTATATCGTTTATTTTCTGCCAACACAAGACTGCCGTGCCGCTACACTGTTGTGGAGTCATGTGTATAGCTGAATGATTCTATTATTCGTGATATTGCATTACAGGGCAGCATGCGAAATAATTCATTAAAGAATAAACGATCCGTCCATATGTTACCCTTTTTTGGTTGAGAAGATTACAAGCGTATTAAATATAGCATCTAAACACAAAGTATTTTATTATTGATTTGTGCATTTAAATTAGCAATATAAAGTATGAGAGAGAGAAAAAATTGGCAATGTTAAATATGAGATAATGTCGTCCATTTTCTGAGAGGCCAGGGAAAGAACATTTTGGCATATTTTCATGTGAAGTAGAGCTTGAGCACAAAACACATCTAAATATTCCTTTTAACCGATAGCGATAGCGCATACTCTTTGTCACGTAAAGTTTGGCAGTATTCGTTTACACACGCTGTTGCGTCTGACTTCCTGTTTACTTTCCATTTCTTCGATCAAAATGCTACTTCTGGAAAACGGGGAACGTGTGTGAGTCTGAGTTTGGGCGCAAATTTTTTTTGTAGGCATACCGTGTGGATCTTGCAGTCCTGTTCTTAACATAATTTACTTCGTAGCTTTCGTTCGCTGACTGTCCTGCTGTTGCTGCGTAGGAAAATGATGAATGTTCTCTATGAGCTTCCTGTGCTACCGCTACCCGTCTTACATTTTCTCTCTTGTGACAAAAATAGCGTTATATGATATCATTGGCGTTATCATCGAAAATATATTGAGAGTCTCTTTGGTGTATGGGTGGTTGGTACAAAGTAGGTACTACTCTCGTCTCAATTTTGGACATCACTGAACCGTTCAGACATTTTTAAAATGAGCGCAGACATTTTTTTTAGCATTTTTGCATGGCGAGAGAATACATTTCTACAGTTTGATTATGAGACGATGAGGATAGATGCCAATTTGCATTGGATGCACGCTCCACTTTTTCTGCAATCCCTTCTAACCTGCTGTATAACAGTCTACAAAGAATTTGAGATGGGCTCTGCTCTGGTATGGCCGTCCTACCAGCTAGAAAGGTATGTAGTAGCATTTTGCATAATATTATTGGGTACTATGACAGGCCAGTATTGCAGAATACATCTCGAGTCTGTATTCAACGATCCACCTTTCTTGGGAAGATATTGCCGAAATAGCTATAAATACTGTTGGCTTTTGGGACACGACACAGCGCATATTTAACATTAACTAGAAAAAATAGGCTTGTTTTTGCATCACATGATCCACAGCATGAAACCTTAAAAGAGAAGATGTAACGCTATTTTTTACTAAATCTTTAACTTAAATTAGCATTCTCTCCTGCCGAAATTTCAATCCATGAGTTCTGCAGTTGCAAAGCGTAAAACACCACTTTATCAGCAATTCTTTCTAGCTGTCCTTTTGTAAATGAAGCATTGCTACAATTCAGAAAAGTTCATTAATGCAGCTTTTTACTCTATGTAGCAAGTACAACAGCATAACATACCAGTAGAGTAGCATAGAAGTAGATTTTGTGCTGTAAACTGTAAACTGAACACCATAAAAAACTATGTTTTTCTGCATAGCTAACAAACAAATTTTTCCTTGTCCTAAAACTTTAAGTGGAAAGTACAGCAAAAGAAAAGCCAAAGCCGGAATAAATATGTAACGAAATGAATCTTTCATATCACTGCTCCAAAAAACATCGTCAACACTGGCAGCCTAAAAATGATTCTGTTTGTAATGGCTTAAGACAAACTAGAACTTTTTGTAAATATAAACTTTAATCCATGGGTTTTACTGTATAGTTTAATCTTCAATTCTTTAAGCAAATTTGTACTTTTGAATACAGTGCAAACAAGAGAGTAGTTAAGAAATCCATATGACGAATCTCCTGCTCGTTTTCCTCTCACTCAATTCTCTCTTCTCTATTTCACATGTGCATTACAAATTACATTCCAGAGCCTCATCGTGTAACAAATCCTTTTTTTATTCTGACATATTTAAAAATGCCAAACGCAAGGCAAGACGAGGTAGAAGTACACTGTACTAGTTACATATATGTAGCTTTACTGATGGGATAAGATGAGAACAGACATGAATGCATAATATTTCTTCGAGAATAGGGTTCCTTCCTTCCTTTCAAAAAGTAGAAGTAGTGAATTTGTACATTTATCGGCCTCGGTAAAGCGGGGGTGGTGGTGGTAGATAAAACGTTGTGTGCAAGTTACTTAATTTTTGGACAACTTTACTACTACGTTATTCGACAACGAGAATGTATATGTTTGCCACACTTATTGCTTGGCTGGTGGTATGCAGACTACCAAAACTTTAACATTTTTTTCTCTTTCTTGCAGTTGTATTGTAATACTAATACATTGAGAGAAACTATTGCCGTTGCCGCCAAGTTGTTCTCCTGATTTTTTTTACATCTTTGTTCAGTCACTGAATCTCTTCGCCGAAACATATTCTAGGAAAATTTTCAACGAACTGGTGCTGCTGTTGCTGCTCTAAACTGCGTATTATGTAATAATAAATATACGTATTCCGTATTTTCTGTAGTATATCGCTAAACAGTTATCTGCATCATGGAGTGTGTCACAAACTTTTTCGTTCCTTGATATTTTCTCTAGTTTTTTTTATCAGCATCTCTACTTTTACTAGAGTTTTATAAGGATGCGATTTTTTTCCCGAAAATTTTTGCAAACTAAAGAGTTGGACATGTATGCTATACCATATACTTTAAGATTACTCGCTTTACTACATACTATGCAGCATCAGTAATATCTCATCATCATGCATATTATGAATTAATACATAAAAATTGGAAAATACACAAGATGAGAGAAAATAGAGAAGAAAAACGTGCATGTAAAAAAACAACATCTGTTTCTTCCTTGTAAAGATGAATCTTGTTTCCATTTATTTCTGCTAATGTTGCTTCTGTTCTGTTGTAGGCTATGTGGAGCTAACCGAACCACTGAAGCTGAACTTCCATCGCCAACCTTTTTTCCCTTTATTCTTTACAAAATTGAATCCATTTTTCATTTGTATTTCTAAACACAACGATTCACCACGCCACAAGGTTCCAGCGCATAACCCTGCCAGGATTTTGGTATTTAGTACCACCACGATGTTTGCTATATCGACATCACGAACGAACCAAAAGAAGGATAAATAATAAAATACGTTTTGCAAACAGAGTAAACACACAATTTTTGTGAGAGTCAGTAGTGTGCGTAGTGAATTCTTTTTGATATGGAATATATAGGCCGTTCATAAATATACACATGCTAAATATCTTCCATTTTCAACGATAATTGTTTACCCTCGCGTATATTTGAATTTGTATGCAGGATTATGACCATAATATGATGATGATTATGATGGTACCTACTTTTTCCCCAGTAAAATAGGCAAACAGAGGAAAAGCAAAGGAAGTTAGCATGACATGGAAAAATAAAATGGTCCAGAAATTATAAAAAATATACACACACTGTGCCAGCCGAGCAGTCAAGTAAAGAGAGAAAACTTCAACCAACCCAGCCAAGCAGAAGATGTATTTTTGGTCTTGTTAGTTGACAATGTATGCATGTAAAACTTTTTTTTTGCAATATCCAATTTCAAAGATATGAAGTGTTTGCGTGCAAATGTCCATAAGATGCAAAACATGCATAATATATTTCCAGAGTATTGATGTAGGCATTCGTCCAACTAATGTTTTGTATACACAGAAGAATTCACTGCGTAAAGTAGTATCTCACGTAAGAAAACATATTAAACAATTTTTCATCTTCTATCTGAAAAGGAGACTACTACTATATAGTACTATTATTGTATAAAGATACATAGAACCATTTTTTTCGTGTAAAGAATGCAAACAGTAATCCAATATATATGATATAATATGCATACATCTTTCATCTCACGCGAATGAGGCACTACGTTACTTGAAATTTATGGTGCCATATAACTTATCCCAATAACCGCGTGTTGTTTTGTATTTGTTTGTAGCTCTGGAATTGTGTACTACATACTAGCATGCATCTTTTATTACGCTTTATTATTATTACAATGTTCTTGTCCTATTAATTTTTAAGAACAAGCAAGAAACTCAGGATAATGCTTCTCTTCCTTCCTGTTTTCTCTCTATTTTTTGTTGGTTTTGGTTCTCGTGAATTTCTCGCGAATATTGCATAACATGTTTGTACACAAAATATGCTTATATTTGGGTTGCTGATAATGTTCCCTTTTTCCTTGTCGTATTACATTAAGCTTTTGTTTACTTGAATAGGCCATCAGACCACTATCATCATAAAGTACAAGTACAACAACAGAAGTATCAAATGGTGGTGATCTGCAAAAGAGGCAATAAGAAACCGAGGACGGAGTAACGTCAGAAGAAAGCAGTCAGTATAACATATATTTTACGAGTGAAGAGGGATGTTTGTCGGATAGGCAGAGCAAACGATGACGGTAAGCAATTTGCCATAATGAAAATTACACCATCCTTTTAGAGGTTTGAGATTGCTTTAAATATGGTTTACTGGAACATTTTCCTATTTCATCTCTCACTCGCACTCACTCATGGACTCATGTTATATGGTACCATATCGTATACCCTAGTGATGGCTCGTATTATTACTTATTACATTTTCTCGCTCATGTTGTTGATGACGATGGTGATGATGATGATTTTCCTGCTGTTATCACTAGAAGCGATGATGCTGAAAAACTACGAGACGAAAGCATTTTATGGCTCTTCTTGGACGAGTTGAGCTTCGTTGTATCTACCACAGCAGCATAAGCTTATATTTTGTTGGTGCTTTTGAAAATTAGAGAATTCTTTTTGCTGACTTCCTCAACAGCACATGGTAAACTAGTCTGGAGCGTACAAAACATTTATTTGCAGAGAACGTGCCCCATGTTCCAGATATTCTAAACTTTTCGGTAAGTTTGTCTTCTAATAATAACAACAAGACCATCACCACTGCTGCCGCTGTATGAAGAGACAAAGAAGAGGCAATGATCGCAAAGCTGAACCCATTTTTGCAGCTAAAAGCCAACTTCTGTGTAGTAATAATATCTTTCGTGCTTTTTCCTCTGTGTTTCCTACTATCTTCAATTGCAAACCATTACATTCATCCCATCACCATAGTCCATCGTACTGTCGTCACCAGTGGAGAGGATTATCGCCCATGTTGTCTACTGAGTATTCAGATGTTTCTCCTTGCACTTCCTTTTTGTTCGTAGTATTCATTTTTCTCCTTCGAATGCTTCTTGAAAGAATCTAAAATGAACAACATCAACTATTGTATAGCTACATCCCTTCTTTTCTTAAGTAATGACTTTGAAGTAACTTGGAGAAGAGAGTCAAGTCGAAGAGCAGAGAGTACAGAAAGAGAGCTCGGGAACGAGAGGAGGGAAGATGAGCAAAGTACTTTTGAAGTAATAAATACTCAGAAGAGGAGCAAAAACGTGAAGAGTGTTTTCCGCACTCATACACTACTACACTACTTTTCTCAACTTGCTCGCCTTTTCATTCTGCGGAGGAAATTTCTCATCTGGAAAGATCTATGTTGCTTTATAACTTTTATATAATGTAGTATAATATGCGTTATCTCATGTTATACAGGGAAGTGAATGAGGACTTTTGTGCTCTTACAAATAGATGTCTGCTAGCAAAAATGAGACCATTCACTTTCGTATAAGTGAAATTATACTTATACGACGGTAGTGATCTCTTTTCTTGCTAACTGAACAGCCGTGCTTTCTTGGCATTTGAGAAAATGAGTGCCACCATAAAAATGTACTATTTTTTTATAAATGACATGAGTACCAAAAATACGCACCAAGCAAGCAAGCATATTTTTGCGTATTTGTGAATGTTTGTAAATATGTGGTTATCGCTTTTCCGGTTAGAAAAAAATGACAAAAAAATGTGGATAAGAATTTATTCTGTGCGAAATTACGCATTGTCTCAGAGAGCTTTGTTTTTTTAGCATTTGTGGTAAGGCGGGTATTATTAAGGACGAACTCACAGACTACATACATACAACATTGTAATACTTGCATCATGTATCTGTTGTGTGCGTATATGTACTAAAGTGCGTGGGTGTGAATGTGTAGCATTTCATGTAAATATTTATTATTTATCCCAATTCACTGTTCACTTTCTCCAGTTGTGTTGTTATAAAGCGTGGCTATGAACTGTATGTTAGCTGAAAATTGCTCAATTAAATTAATTTTTACTGCAGAAAGTATCCAGTAAGATAGAGAAAGCTTACTTTGCTTGTCTAGTCTATGTCTTGTATGTTTTTGTAGACGCTTGCTTTTCGGAGAAAAAAAAGCTATTTTATTCGAGAAAAAAAAATGTTAATACAAGCACACACGCACACTACTTACATTGTTTGTTTTTTCTCTGAGAAAAATGTACTGTATGAAAGCCAAGAACAGAGCTTAAGAGCTGTCATTAATTTATCTAACACTTTCCTGTTTATATAACGCCAACGCTATTGGATTAACAATGTACATACGTTTCAAAAGGATAATTTATCATTATCATAATCCCATTTTGTTTTGTTGATTCCAAGTTAATAATTTGTAACAATTATTATTACGACGGTAAAAGATGTATGATCCCACTTTCTTTCCTATGAAATATACCTTCCAAGTTTCTAGATATTTGGAATATTGACCACAATGCCAGTAGCTGAACAAGAAGCAATATAATAAAAATGTGCATTCGCCACAGGTGAACCGTAAAATATTCTAATATTCCACAACATATTAGATACGATACACTACTTTCCCTGGAAAGCATGATAAAATGGCTAACCACTTTTCTTTCTTTTTTCCAAGTTACTGGTGAAGTATATCTTACACTAACAAGAGGATATCATCCTGTCCTACCTCACAAACTACCACAACAGCCACAGCCACAATAGAGAGCAACCTAAAGTTCGTAGTACTTTCGGCTATTTTTACACAAGGAGTGGTTGTAGGGCACATTATTCAACCAGTTGAGTGGCAGTAGGACACACGCACCAAAACATGCTTGTCTCTGGAAAGAAAAAGGGCAAAGCTTGTTAGAAGAAAATGAATATCTGCCTACCCGACTCCAAACTTGGTTTCTTTTCTTATCTGTTCTTTTTTCTTCTTCTTTTGTTGAGGTATGTAATAGTACTGTGCATGCATATACGCTTGGTTTTCTGTAATTGGTTTCTTTTGACGAGAAGATTGCGAACGATAAATCACAGTGTGAAACATTGAAAAAGGAAGAAGAACTAAGAGAAAAAAGCCACTCTCTGTGTACTGATAATATAAAAGGAATATATCTGCATTTATACATGCCTCCACACAGTCCACACTTTCTTTTTATTTCTTTGTATGCAAAAGAACGCTGAATATTTTTAGCATACAAAATTTCCTTTGGGTTCAGAACCACAATCCTGCACACACGTGCTACTCACCCGTTGTTGTTGGTGTGTGGTGGCAAGGTTGTCTGTGTGACGGCTATGGTGGTCCTGGGACTTTTAGCAGGACAGCGGTACATTACTTTGTGCTTAGAACGTTGGCTGTCCAAGAAATGGAATTACTCTAGCGTCATGCAACGAAGCGTTTTTTATATGTCCCATGCTTGATGTTCTTTTACATCAGGAGGCTAACTACAGAAAGTAGAATATATTATTTGTATGTTACTCCTCCGCCGAACTAATATTAAAATATTTTAATGCACATAAAGTACTTCGTATTTTGTTGTCTCCAGTTGAAATAAAGTATGCATACAAGAAAAGAAACTTATGCATCTCTGTCGAGGGACATGGATTTAAGTAGGCGAACTATATTTCATTAATGCATGACATATATAAGGCATGCAAATGATATATTGCACCCTTAGTCAGAGGGTAAGTGAGTGTTTTATAAAAATAAGAAATAAAACATATTGTATTCACTACGTGCTTGTTTCATGTCAACATCAACACAAATTCCAAAACCATTTCTAGACAATGAGTGTTAGTTTGGAGGAAGCATTGTACTTTAAGCTTTTAACCAATTCTCACCACAAAGCAACACAACATTGGAAATTGTTTTTGCTTTTCCCCTCCAACTTTTCTTTCAAATTTAACTTGAAATTTTTTCCTTTACCCCACATGATAAACCAAACATGACACTGTAAATTATGTGCATAGTTGTTTCAACACAAAAATCCGTTTTATTTAATAATAATACTCTTTATCAAAAAATAAGAGTTACAAGCATCTATGACTGAAATACCTTTAAACTACATTCTCAAAGAAAAGTTTTGTTTCACTACCAGTTTTCCAGTGAAAAGTATACCAAAGATTTTTTATGATTCGCTACAATTCTACCATCACCACGTCCTTCACTCTACCACTTCATCTTTCGTTACTTTCGACAAGATTGGAATTTCAGCTCTCTAGACTCCCGGCCTACTACTGCAACCTACAACTCCATTATATTACAAATATATTATTACATTTTGGAAGAGGAATATTCCCCAGATGCTCACACATCATCAACAGTTTACAATGGGAGCAGTAACTACAAACACAACGCCGACAAAACATTCCATTGCAAACATACAGAGAAGCAGACGATAGAACAACGTCCACAAAAAGTTCTCTCTCCTTATTCTTTACTTTTACATTGTCAAAGGTTTCTTTTTAAAGAAGGGAGAGAGAAAAGAAAGAAGATATGTAAGCTTCTGGCTAAATAAACCTACACCAACAGTAGCAGCACCACTGCCACGATTACTTACTACATCACATCATCACAATACTATCAAAAGTGGAAACGATCAAGCAAAAGCAAGTTTTTTAAGAGTGGAAAAAGGAAAGTTGTTGAAAATCAACTTTCTCTCCTTTCAATTTCTATTTCTCCTTCTTGACACTAAAAGCAGCCTAACAGTAAATAATTTTTTTCTTCTGCTGGTCCACTATGTGATTATATTCATTTTCATGTATGCATGTATTTCCCTTTATTCTTAAAGCAAAAAGCAACATGTACCTTTTTACTTTTCTCTCTTTTTCGTTTTGTCGACATGACCATCATCATCAGCCAAGCCAAAGCATTTCTCTCTGTATATGTTGCCCTGTTCAGTAAGTAGTCTGTTAAACTAACAACATTCTAAAAAACCGAGTGACGATGACGGAGCACGAACCAAACGACTACTGTCACTGGTTTGGCTTGGCGATTGAGAAGAAACACACACACAAACACAATAATACTTCACCCTTCTCTCCCATGAACATCTTTATAAAGCACATAAACTGAAGGAGTGAGCTTGTGTTTGGTTGTGAGAGAAAAAAGTAATGTGCTGAGGTATTTTCTATATTTATTTTTTTGCTATTTCAGAGGAAAACATATCAGGAGAGAAGAAAGTGTGCACACTTGTTCCTTGTTCGTTTACCTTTCTTTTCATTTTGTATGTATTTATATACTCTGTGCAACTTGCAGTAGTCACTAGTCACATGTCGATCATGGTTTCCGTTTCTTTTTCTTAGACTCTCACACTTGGGCTAAGCATTGCAACGTGAGCCTCTTGCTCCCTCGTCGTCTTTTTTCTTTCATTTTGCATGTGTATATGTGCCGATTGCCAAAAAAAGAAGCGTCAGTCAACAACAAAAAATAGGGAGAGAGAGAAAGAGAGAGCGGTTGTGCATGTCTTAAAGATAAGGATGTATCAAATGACTATAGGTATAAGTGAACATACATAGATGAATATGAATGTACTATGCGAATGTGTTTTAGAGATCATGTTTTTAGAAAGTACTTTTTCTTCTTTACCCTCTCTCACTTTACCATGCATGATGATAACCACTTTTTCCAAACAACTTAAACTTGAATGTTTACCCTCAATACGTCCATCCATCCAGAACTCGAAGAAACCATCCAATGAAAAGTTTGAAAGTTGAATGAGCATCATAGATAAATTTTTCTACTTTCCCGAGAAAAGAGGAAGAAAGGAACCTATCAAGCGAAAGGTACTTAAGTGGTGTCATCCTTAGCTTACTCTTGCTTCCCACTTGAAGAGGATAAATATATGCGTTTTAGGCATAGTACTAGCAGTTCTCTTGCTATGCTGCTGGTTATCGAAAATGGAAACGAAAACACATAATGCAAAGCTTGTCAAGTTGGTGTTCTTTATATACATGCATATGAACATTAGAAAAGTTTGAAATCATGGCCATCAAGGCAAAATTCAATTTAAAAATATTCACTTGTCCCTGATCATATCCATTGTGAAATGGTGTGCTTGAGCGATACGTAAAAGTCAACGATTCTCACCAAAAAATGCATTCCTGTCATACTTTGTAAATTTGAAGATTAGAATACCAGCTTGTTTGGCTCGTATTTCGGTCATCAACATCCAAAAACAAACTTTTCAAGCTTCAAGCGAACAATGAGAAAGAGTTTTTTTAGACATACTACACACACAAACGCACACACATATAAAATTTACATTACTATACTGTAAGGTGTTCTATCAAATGTGGCATCAAGGTATGGGCTATAAAATCTAGAAGCGTTTTCACCGTCCACTGTGATCAAATGTCGGCGTTGAAAGGAAAATGAAGAACATTCTTTATCTCAAAGACACGACAGAAGTACAAAGTATTCAGACAAATTTGTATGTGACACAGCATGATGTCAATTCTTCACATCATTTGTCTTCAAATGTCCGAATTTATACATTCTTAAGACAGGATCAGGTCATTGACATTTTAGCACAAAGTATTTTCCAGCAAACAAAAAAACATGTAGCATTCATGTATCGATGTGTTCTATTGTGTTGCTTATTTTTTTATTAATAATGACGTATCGTAATATAAAATGGGAATGAAGTCGTTATTCTGTATGTTTGTGGCACCTCATCTACTATATAAAAGAGGTTT
>JAQIWN010004266.1:0-11511 GCA_034699025.1 Entomobrya cf. arborea Gr-Col-00668
CTCGGAAACGGTGAGAGATTGCAGACTAAAACTTGCATATTCGGAATCAGCATGACGAATACTATCTATTACCATACCCGATTTTTTATAATTTGGAGTGTCGCTGTGAGTCCCAAGTTCCAATTTTTTTTCAAAACTATCCAAAAATTAAATCCCCTTGTTCGGCTGCCATCAACCAGTAATCATCATCAGTTTTTATTTAAAAATCGATAAAAGTATTTGCTACTCCGCATCAGCCTACATCCACGCCGAAAGACATATCAAAATGAGGTGGACTTCCAAGAAAAGAGGTGGTTCCACCCTAATACAAGCTATCATTGGGCTAGTATTAGTCACTTCTATGATAAGTCAAGTAACAGGTAATGCCAATTATCCAACATTTCATGTAGGCAACTTTAAATAATTAATAATAAATAATTACTTCAACGGGCAGAAATATAAATTGTCCATTATCCACCCTTAACCATATTACCTTTTCGTTTTAAAATATTTTTCACTAGGGTTATCTTGCTACAGCTGTGACATGGATATAGTGACCAGTCGTACTATTTTGCATAGTACAGTACTATATTTCAGACCCTGTACTATGCGTACTATAATGGTACTATATTTTCGAGGACTGTACTATGCGTACTATTTTTTGAGACAAGGCGAAAAACTGATAAAATTAGGACTATTTTATCTTAAATTAAGAAAATTATCTATGTAAAGAGTTTTGCAATCAAGACATCTTCAAATCTGGGCACAATTTATTGGTTTTAGTATAAATTTCGGCGTCAAAGTTCCTTTTTGACTTCTGTGAAGCTGTCTTTGCAAGTTTCTAAGGCTCTACTTTAAAACAATGCGATATTTTATACAAGAATCCGAGTTAAAATTTAGCTAAAACGTCACTAAGAATAGCCCAATTTCAGTTTTTTTACTAGAATAGAGTTTTGACAAAGGTAACTAGTGTAATTATTAGGCAAGATAAAAAATTAATATGATTTTATAAGCTTAATTTTTAAAATTTACGAATAGATATAATAAATAATAATATAATAGAACCCAAAAGATCGTCATAATATCGATAGTACTTGCGTGAATAACTCAGTATCATTAAAGTATTCTTATCTGATTTAAAAAATCATCTTAATGCTTGTCAAGGTTGTTTGGTAGGACGTGGGCAACCAAAATATAGGACCCAACACTTCTTTTTATCTATAAATATTCCAATTTTTAAAACCGAACCTGTTTGTATTGAGTAATAACTCATTTATGAAGTCCCCGTACACATTTCTATGAATTTAAAACCTAATCTTCTCGATGTGAAAAATAAATTTTGAAAGTCAAAAATACAGAAGACTTATGTAGGTCGCGCACGCCCTACGTTCCTACCGCTTGTCAATATCCGAAAATAATTTTTGAAGGAAATTCATGTCATAATTATAACATCGAACATAATTTCATCTAACATCTTTCTATAAAATATACGGAGTGATGTTGATCGTTTAAACAATACAGTACAATACTATACGTGCATAACGTAGTTGAAGTATTTATCATTAATTGGTGTATCTAAGACTTTCTCTTCAGGTAGTGATTTTGAGCAAGAAAACCCTCAAAGGCCGTGAAAACGACTAAATTTCTTAAATATCATCAAATGAGTTGAAATTTTCGAGGACACAATGCTCATTTAGCGAAGTTTTTCTGATAAAAAGTGAGAAAAATCACCGTTTTTTTCTGAAAGATACATGCACTTTACAGGGTCAAAATATGTACTATATTTTTGGTTGTAGGAACTGGTCACCATAGACATGGAAAATGGTCACGCTACACCGGGTGAAGCGTCGTGTGCAAGCCCAAAGACAATTCAATGTACCCAAACAACCGACGCTGCATGTCACAAGAGCAAAGGTAAACTGAAAGAAAACATTGATACATGGGTACCTCTTGTAACTCTAAAAAAATGTTATCGAAGTAATTTTTCTATGGACATTTTTATCAAATAGAATGACGTGCTTTGTGACACTTTAACAAAATTAATTGGAATAAATCCCTTGTATCAAAGTACATCAAATCATATCATATATCAAAGTTTTTTTTAGATGTATATCGCGTACATAGTCGGACAGACAGACTTTTTGCCCCATCCCCATAGTCTTCCCAGATAAACTATATATGTGTCAGTAATTAAAATAATAGTTTATCATGACATCAAAAGTTAATTATAACTTCAAGGACAAAGTACAATTTACATAGCATAGCACTAGCACCAATCTTGACCAGACAATGCTCGGTTTAGGTAAACTTTTATAAAATTCTTTGAGTAAAATCAAAATCTAGCGTTTGGGTAGCAAAAATGGCTCACATAGAAACAATATCGACCAATGCAAAGCATTGCAATTTTTTAGCCACGTAAATGTACTATTTTCTGACAATGCAATGTCCTACCCCGGAAATTAACAGTTATTTTTAAACTGTCAAAACAAATTCAGTGAAATGTAAACAAAGTCAATCCCTCCGACGACTTTGTTTTCAACTAGTATTTGAGTGCTGGAAATTACAATTTGCAAAAATTAAATTCCCTTGTTCTGCCACTGCCGCCGCCATTCAACCAGTATCCATCATCACTTAATTCCCCTCAGCCAACACCCACGCCTGAAGACTTATCAAGATGTTGTCGACTTCCAAGAAAAGCGGTGCTCCCCTCATTGGGCTACTACTATTAATCACTTGTATGATAAGTCAAGTATCAGGTAAATCCAATTTTATCCAATATTATTTGTAAGCAACTCTATCTAGTTAATTACTTTAACATATAGGATATAGATGTAATAATATCCATCTCATCTCAAGTTTAATTGAATGCTTTCTTTTTAAAACATTTTCACTAGGATTGGAATGCTACAGCTGT
This sequence comes from Entomobrya cf. arborea Gr-Col-00668, assembly GCA_034699025.1. NCBI lineage: Eukaryota > Metazoa > Arthropoda > Collembola > Entomobryomorpha > Entomobryidae > Entomobrya > Entomobrya cf. arborea Gr-Col-00668. Next base: position 2,894 of record JAQIWN010004266.1, read on the forward strand.
AAAATGGAAAATGGTGCAGTTGCTGCTAATCAATCTTCGTGTGACAACCCAACGATAAAGCAATGTCCACCAAAAAATGTATGCTCGAAATATAAAGGAACAATTGATACTTCTGCTGGAAAGATAGACGTTGAATCCAAAGATTGTGCCCCTGATGCTAATATAGACAAGAGCAAGGAATGCAGTCCCATAACCATCCCCCCTTATGATGGCACGATGTGCTTTTGCGAGACTGATAAGTGTAATAGTGGTCCCATTGAAGGAGGATCTGGGAAAGGTGAAGAAGGTTCTGGGAAAGACACTGGGTCACTTCTAAGAATGTCCCCTCTGGCTGTCAACTTTACTTTTGGGGGTGCCTTGATGATAGCTTATCATAAACATTTATTTTAATCCCAGTCTCAATACCAAAATGCTCATTCAACTTTTATTGTACTTGTAAACTCAAAAATAATGTTTTTGAAGTAATCTTTCTACTAACATTTTTATCAAATGACATGACGTGCCTTGCCTTGTAACTTGTGACACTTCAAAATTAATTGGAATAAATCCCTTCTTGTATCAAACAAAGCCATCTCTTTACTTAAATTTTACTTGCTCTATATATTTTTTTCTAATAAACCTCAAATCAGAACTAGTGACTAGATAGTATAGCTTTACCAACATCATCATCATCAGCACCAACCATTAAAACGCTACGCGTATCATATGTCATCCTATCTATCTTAAAGTTGCAACTAACAAGCTCTTGTTTTTCTGTATTTTGTAAAGTGAAAGTGAAAAAAAACTAGTAAATCCGCTTTATACTTTACTTTGTCCCGTTCTTTGTCTCCTTTTTTGTGCATTCTTTTTTTCTCATAGAAAATAAAATTGAATCTTCTTATTTTCATCTTCTTCATACACGCTTGTTCCATACACAACTTTCACAAGTTTCATTAAAACTGTGAGACCCAGAAAACGGTGACAATGACAATGATCCTGGCATGATCCTCTGAAGCTTGTTATCTTTCAACTTTTTCTCCCATCTCACCATCATCATCATTACTATCATCTCAAAGCTCCAGGCAAAAAACCAAGCCAGTCAACTCAACGTAAGCCTTGTTTATTGCATCTTTCCCAAAAAAAAGTGTCTTTTACACTAAAGCTTCCAGCCAATTTACTCTAAACCCTGTACAAACTAAGAAGAGAAATAAAGAGATCAAAACAAAATGGTTTACATTCATGCAGCATATACACCTGGTCTGCTTATTTTGCCCACTTTCACTTTCTTCCCTTTTGCAACTCACTCTTTTCGCAAATAAAAGGTCAACCGTCAACCATGCAAAAAATTTAACAAGCTTTTCATACTCTTTTGAAAGACTAGTTCTCTAATTTAGTTTTCTCAGGACACAAGATCAAAAGAAAAACCTTAAAATCTCATTTTCCTTTTCGTGCTCCGTCCGTCCCAGTTCCAAAAAATGATTAGCAAGTCAAGTGATACATATTCTAAAAATGATCATGATTACAATCCTTTTAGTTTGATATGATCCCTAGTATCCCATGTCATACGTTAAAAAAGGACATTTAAACTTTTGCATAACCTACCATCATATCAAAATCAAAGAAGTCTCACAAATTCACTTGACTTTATTCAAAAACTGAAAATTTTGTTTCAAGTGTGTAGTCTTGTTTCAAAAAGCCTTTAGGGCAATTTACCCATTTTAAAAACACTTTATCTCTCTCTCTCCTCTTCTCTCTGCAAAATGTTATGTAATGTAACTTGTAATGCAAGTGAAGTTATCAAAGGATAAAGGAGTCAATTTAATGGAAAATTATGATGAGCGTTTCCTTCCTCTCTTCTAAATCCAATGATGCTCTTATCTTACCATCCATCATTTATCTCCATATTTTATAAAGCGTATTGCCATTGAACTTGAAAATTATTACACAAGAGAATTTTCTTTGAACACAAACGTTGTTCTGCTTGTTGGTAGAGAAATACCCTCAGGGATATTATTGTTTCAATGAAAATAGTTCAGTTATGATTTATAAATGCCCTGACTGACTGCATCCAGTGCATATTGCAATATCAAAATCATTTTTCTCTTTCATTCACAAAAAAAAATATATTCACAAGCAACATAATCAAAGATAACAATCACCATTTATTATCATTTTCAACAATATTATTGCCACTGCTGTGCTTGTGCCATTGTTCAATTCAACCTAAACCATATAACCAGTGATCTGCTGATCTTTATCATTCATTCCAATTTTTTTCGGTTGCTTTTTGTTTACTACCGACCATATCCACATTAAAAATGTATACCATATATTTGGCAAGAATATTTAGATAAATACATTACACAAGATGAGATGAGAACAATAATCATGATGATCTTATTTAAAGATAACTTTGTACTCTATTTTATTTTTTTTGCTGTAGGGTATCAAATTACCTGGTATGCTTTCTAGTAGACCCTCGCCCTCTGGTCCTGGTCATGTGACCAAATTTCCCAGGAACTGCTGCTACACAAGGCACCATGCAAAAAGGAATCTCTGATGATCATCTCTTACGAATTTTTTCTCACTTTCCCCCAAAAAACCCAGTTTTCTCTTTCATAACATACTTCACAGTTCTTCTCACTATCCTTATTATTGTTGTCACCATCCACCTATCTTTATACCATATCACTGTACACACTACACTAGCTCCTTATCCATATATCCATATTATTATCCTATCATTGTTACATGGTATGTTGCATATATCACTGCACTGTATAATATACAAAAACAGTTCACCAGTTTATTTTCCTTCCCCACTGACTATTCCCCATATAAATTACATGTAAAAATAAAATCTCACTCTTACTCACTCACATAGTTAAACTACCCATCCAATCCAATATCCAATTCACAAAAACCAAACCAAACCAACTCTCTCATCCTGACGACATGAGAGTTGAGTCTCTCTCTTCAATTTCTCCTTTTTTTCTCGGAACAAATAACTTGTGAACAGTGAACAGAGCAGTTATGTTATGTTATGTAAGTGTGTAGCATAAAAAGGAGTAGAGAGCATAAAATGATCATCTTTTTTTTAACACAAGCTACCATACAAGATAGATCAACAACTACTTGGCTTCACATTCATTCTCAGAGCTTTAGAAGTACAGTACATTTGCCATTGCCAGGCCAAGTGAAAGGGTTATGGTTATAACTAAAGAAAAAATATTATAACTGTTATCCTGAGAATGTATAATATACGTGTATCGTTGATGTATCATTGAGAAAGAAAAAAAAATAGAGAAAGATATACAGAAGCAATGCAATCCAGTACAGAGAGTGGTGGTGGTGGCTTTTTTACAGCATGGTTTGGTTGGGGATATCATGGTGATTGGTGTGGTACGAGGCAGATTGGTTGTGTCTTTGGGTGGAGCTTCCACACATCGACATTATCATGGCCTTGTGTGTAGTGTGTATGATGAGATGATGATTGTGTTGAATGATCTTTGTAATGAAGAAGTTGGAGATGAGATGAGATAGCCTTTTTGGTTTGGGTAGAAGACGAAACAGTGGCAGTAGCGGAGATGCAGAGTGAAAACCAAACCAAACCAAGCCAGTGCACAGTACCTAATCAAAGGGATACGGTGATGGTGAAAGAAAGATGAAGAGCTTGCTGAAAAAAAAGGGTTGAGTTGAGATGAGGTGATGAGGATGATGATATGGAGGAGTTTATGTATCTGTGTGAAGGAATTGCGCGTATATTTCCGGTGGTGAGGGGGGGGGGAAGGGGAGAGAAGAGAGAAAAATCAATAGTGTCAATTGTGAAAGGAAGCTGGATGGAAATGGAAATTTTTTTTGGGATGAGGAAATGAAATGGTGTTGCTTTTTTCTTTGCTCTTGTGTGTATGTGTTTTGGAAAGTAGAAAGAGGAGTAAAAAGGAAAAGGATCGGTGTTGAAAGGTTGAGAGATGAAATGATCAACGGATTGGAAGAAATGGAGGGATTGTTGGGAGGAATGATGAGATGATGAGAATGGAGGAGTTGCTCAAGTGATACTTGCTATTTTTTGGAAGGAGTCGAGTGGAAGTGGAAATGGATGGATATCGATGTGGGTATGGGTCTAGTATTTATTGTGATGTTGATGTTGGATGTCCTTTGGGATGTATTGTAAGGAGGATGGGGGGAGGGGGAGATGGAGGAAAATATGTCCTTTTTTGGAGGAAAGTAAAGAAATATATGTAACTGTTGTACAAGTACAAAAAGACAGGACAGGACAATGTAATGCTTATTTGAATTTTTAAAGAAAAAAATAATAATGGTATGCTATTGAAATGTAAATTGCTTTATGAATAAATAAATCAATAGAAAAAAATATGGAAAGGGTTCAAGATGATTTTAAAATGTATGTAAAATGGGGAGAGAAGGCGTTTATGATGTCATCTACTTCAATTCAGTGATGCAATTGTGATGATGATGTGATGCGGGCTGTGAAAAGTGAGGAATGATCGGTAATAATCGGGAAGAAGGAAATGCATTTTGAATTTTAAGTGATTTTTATCAACTTTTTGAAATGGTAACTTTTTATTTGCATTTCATTCATAACAAAAATCGTTTAGCAAAAAAGAATGCAGTTTTAAGAATTGATGGTTAGGCTGTTACATAAATATGCGTAAATACTTGACTATTTTAAATTGTTAACCCTTTTTTATCTTTTAAAACGTGTAGATATGCGTGCATGCATTTTTATTTTTTTAAAGCCAGTCAGTCAGCCTACTTTATTGGCTCGGCGATTTTGGATTTAGAATTGTGGCTCGTGTCTGTTCTCTTGTTTTTTAAGTAGCATAAATAAATAACTTAATACACAAAATCTGCCGTCCCGTCCAGTTGACGGACGGACGATGATAGCCGTAATTCTTTTAAGGTGTACACACATAATATAGTAAACCAAGTGCATTGTTAACCCTTTCAGGAGCAGCATGCAGGCAGACAGACAATCAAAACAAAGTATTAAATATATCTGTATGCTGTATGCATACAAAAGTCGTTTAAAAAAATACAAAGCAGCTTTTTAAAAAGTCGAGTAAAGTAACCTTTTCATTTTTTAAATGACTAGACAAGATATTATTATGCATTGTTCAACAAGTGGAACAATAAGGCACCACGACGAGTTCCATTGTTGAACGTAATGGCTTGTTACGTTACAAAAATGCATTTCTGTTACGTATGGAAATGTACTAGAAATGGATTTTTAATAAGAAGACCAACAAGACATGCTTTAAAAAACGTTTAATATTCTTGTCTAGATTACTGACTGTGTGAGAAACGAAACGAAACACGAGCTGTGTGTGATGATTACGTTATAACTAACTAAAGAGCAATTATAATTTCACGAATGAGCAGCATCACAACATCATCATCTCATCTTGTCCCCTTCTTTCCATCTTCCATCATCTCGTTCTCCTCATAAAGAAAATATTATTATGTGACAAGAGCAGCTAGACAATTGAAGAGTGTCAATAAATGCACTACTGAAAATGCTCACGTTTCAACAAATTTCAAGTTGAATCCCTCCAGCATCCCAGCACAGCCAGCCAAGCCCTCTTTTTTTTCCTTTTCTCCTCAACACTCACTTCATTCCAGTTGAGTACCTCTGAACTATATAAAACGCAAAATTATTTCAATACATATTTTCCTTTTCACACTCAACTTCATCTTGAGCATCAAATCATCATCATCATTAAAATATCATCATCACTTATCATCACCCTACCAAGCCACTGCAATGCATGCCGCAGCAGTACAGTCGGCTTCACGCTTCAATCACAATTCAACAAGATCACACTTCAATTTTCAAAGTTGAATTGACTTTTTACACAATGTTCACAATCCAGAGTCAAATAGTCAGTTAGTTTAAAAGACAAAGTTTAAATTAAAATGCAACAGAATCACAATTAAATTCATTTAAAAATATTATACCACTCTGACCAGTGACAAATGACGCATTTAAATATTCTACAAATCTTATACACTCGACTCGTCATCTTCTTTTTATACCTTTTATTATTGATCCGCATCCGACCAAACTCCCCAAAAAAATTCTCAATTTTCCACCAAATCCATAAATCCATCTCATCTTCTTCCTCTCTCCTTCTTCTGCTAATCTTCCCACTAAAAACCCACACACATACCAAACACCATCTTATTTCCCAAGAAAACCCTTTCCTTTTCTTCCTCCTTCATCTCCTCCGAACCGAAGCCACCCAAAAAATCTCCGTTATCTCCCGTCTCTCTCTCTCTCTCATCCTCATCATTACCCCAATATCCCCACCACCACCATCATCATCCTCATCTCCTTCCTTTCCTCCTACCGTATTTTGATTATTAGGTATGTAGCCTTACTCCCTTCTCATCTCCATCTCATCTCTCTCTCTCTCTCTTTCCACCATCCATATCACATCACCATCCTCACCACCTACCACCTCATCTTCCTCCTCAACAGATCACATCATCATCTTCCTACATATCTCTTCTCTACTCCATGATCTCCTTATATCCTTTACACACACATCACCATCACCCTCAAAACTGCAATGCAACTCAACCTTACTCCTTTTTTCTCCCGTAGCTCCACCCTTAGACACAACCAATCTGCCTCGCACCACACCAATCACCATGATATCCCCAACCTAACAAACCAGCCATTCTTCCTTGTACTTCTTCAAAAAGTGAACATGATAATACACACTACACCATCATCATATCACCATCATCACCAAAACCCCTATCACTATACAACACCACACACACAACTCAACACACTCACTATGCCATACCATCCAACATTATTTTCACAACTTCCCTTTTTTCACAACCCAAAAGCAAGCTCCTTTTTTACATGATACATCAACGATACACGTATATTACCAACCAGACCAACTCCAAGTTACAGATACCACTAGCTACCCTTTTTACTCCTCATCTCATACCTATCAAAAAAAATATATTCCTACTTTTTGTATACCTACCATACAATCAAACCTTTTTATTATTACTTTTTCCCGAGTCTGAGCAATGGCTTGACTTGACTTGAAGGCTCCCTTTAAATAGTGGCCCTCTCACAATCCCACTCAATACACGGTATACTTACACATTTGAAAAAAGCATGAAACTGATGACGACGACGATGATGATCATGATGAGCTCTCTCTCTCTCTCTCTCCCATCGGCTCGTAATAATCACGGGTTATACATAACACACAAAGCTATCCAACAATCCAACAACATGTCATGTCATAAGAAGAAAACGGCGACTCTGGGTTTTTGCTGCTGTTTCTCCACCACCACCACCGACACCGACGGACGACATAAGAAGAACAGAGGAGATCACATAACCAATACTGAAATTTCTACCCAGGCCAAAGCCAGGCCAGAAGAAGAAAAAGGTTTCATATAGAAAGGTAGTTAGTAAAGTATACATTGAAAAGATACGTTACGTATAGATTTTTTTTGGTGTGTTGGATGGATGGATGTTTAGTGGTGTGGTTAGTGATACCAGTTTACCAGTTACCAGAGAAGAAGAGTGGTGTGGTGTAATATCAATATACAATCCAATCCACACAAGGAAAAAAAATAAGAAGGACATGATGATCATCGTCATCATGACCGTGTAGTCATCATACCATACCACAAGGCTTGTCATCATTTTTAGATCATCATTCTAACTGCTTTTATTGGAGAAGGAGTGAGTGTTTGAGAAGCGCAGGAGTATAAAAGAAAAAAAAAAGATTTTTAGGAGAAAAAATATAAATTTGGGGTTTGGAGATTTTTTGGAGAAAAAAATAAGAGTAGATGATATTGTTTGGTAGTTTGTGTTTATTTATTATGCGGAGTGTGGCAAGTGTGAATGATAGCTGGGTAGAGAAGAAGAGGAAGTGAAGCCAAGGTGAAGAATAGAAAAGAGTTGGATAAGTTGGAGAGATGTCTTGTGGGTTTGTGTGATATGTGTAGGGGGAATATGGAATAATAATGGTATTGGTATCAGAGTGATATGATGACAAGACAAGAGAAGACAAGGTGGTGAGAGAGAAAGAGAGAGATTGTTTTTTTGGGGTATCATGATTCATGATCTGTTTGTGAAGAAAAGAGTGAAAAAGTTAAGTTGGAACTGTGGAAAAAGTCAAAAGTGAAAAAAATTAATTCAAAAATTAATAAGTTGCGGACATTTGGATAATTTTGGAGAAAAAAAAGTGATTTAGGTTGAATGTTGATTTTTTGCGAAAAAAATAAGCAAGATTTTTGGAATGGATTAGTTTTTGGGGTGACTTGAGAGACAAACACGGAACCAGATTAGTAAAGTGATTTATTGGTTATTGTGAGTTTGGTTGTTTGAAAGACTGATTTTTTGACTTTTTAAGATAAGTGATAAGAGGAAATTGGAAAATTTTGTGACTTTTTTCTTCTATTTATTTTTTACTTCTGGGAATCAATGTGACTCTTTTTTTGTGTGAACAATGACAATGATTAAGGGTTTAAAGGATTAAGTTTATTTTTGTGTTGATAAAAAAAGTGTTAAAGTGGCTTTTAAAAAGGGCCTTCGTAAGGCTCCTTCGTCAGCAGCTTTAAAGCTGGCTCCAGAA
>JAQIWN010004267.1:0-11509 GCA_034699025.1 Entomobrya cf. arborea Gr-Col-00668
TGAAAAATTGAACTTGGTATTGACTTGTATAAACAGCATTAATTTCCGTCTCAACCAACTTTATTTGCTGACGTTTACAATATCACATAATAATGTTATCTGTTTTATCGATCTTTTTGTAAAATTGATTACATCCAACCAAACGCATGAAAAAACGTGCACCAATTTTAACCTGTAGAAAAAAACTCAATTTTTTTTACCTTTTCAGATGGTGATAGATAATCTAAAAGATAGTTAATTATGAACATTCACACACATACTAACTTACTTTTGCTAACAAAAACAACGATACTTAAGTATGTTGGCCTGTTTAGAAAACGTTTCTTGTAAAAAAACGTACCTGTAAGCTTTGTGTTTACTAAGCACGTACTAATTAAATAAATAATTATAGATTCTAAACGCATCAAGTTTTTACTGTACACAACGACACTATCGTAAACGAAAAATAATTCTAACTGTCCATTTGAAATACTAATAAAATATTATAATCACTATGATGGACTAGAGGAATAATGAAGCAGAGGAAATTGTTGGGTCTTGTCTTGTGGTTTTGGAGAAACAAATAGGTGTACAGCCGGTTTTTAGTTTCATAACACATTTTTATGTTTTGATTACTGCTTGACTTGACGATTAATACATATGTAATTTAATTGTTTAGATTTAAAAATCGTAGCTTATGCATACTCATATACATTAAAGTTGTCTCGAATTCATTCAAAGCATTCGAATTATCCCTTATTTTTGGAATTTTTACTTTGATATTAAAAAAGAATGATGTGCATAGGTATAATATATTTATTGGCAGTGCCTTTTATCTATGTATTATCAATATTATCATTATCTAATGTTTGCACAATTTTTTTTAAAGATAACTATATTTTACATTTTATGAAAATACTTAGTGCTTAAAAATGCTTACAGTCAATGGTATGCCGTTTCCCGAATTTTTGTTATTACTTTCTTCATGTAATATAAATCGACTGTCTTAAAAGCATTAGGAGCATCCAGTTAGCATGTTCCAGTGTTTCTGAAAGACATTGATCATTGATGACCGCTGAACAAAAAGGATCTATTCAAGTCGAGGTGAAAATGACAAAGTATCCAAAAAGTCGGTACTAACAATCTTACTTTCATTTATCTATTGCTCGTTCCACTACTGTCGACCTGTCAAGAGAGAAAAGTGCTAGGGGGACTCTTGGTATACTATTTCAAGCAGGTGTCTGGTTCTGGTTGCTCTAAACATGATGCGGTTATACTGCACTGGTGAAAGTATCACCGTGCTATCAGCCAGGATGTCTTCAGGATTAAGTATTGAAACAAGTTATATCGTCTTGTGAAACTTGGTATAATGATGTTGGCGATACTCTGAAAAGTGACATGAAAAGAGAGTGGAGGATCTCAGAACTTAGAGACAGAAGAGAAAATGACCAATCGGGCAATGAGACATTAGTGAGTCATCGATCTTGGGATATCAATCACCAAGTTCACTAGCAATCATACGTATAAATAAATGACACAAGGAAAGAGTGCATGACGCAACAAACCACTTTCACAATCTCAATTCTACTGCCATTTTGCCACTGTCATGTATTTTTTTCTATTTCCGACTAACTTTAAATACTATGCTTACTTTCTCGACTTCTTCGGTGTCAAATCTTGTCCAATGAGTGAATATCCGCGCATTTCAGAAAAATGACATAGGATTAATATCATAGTGCTTGAAATAATAATATTTATTGAAATATGAGTTGACAACTTTAAAATGGTCTTTACTTATTTTAATCATACCGTTGTAATTACAATGATTCTGAGCATTAGGGATACAATCCTTTATGACTAATGACTATGATGACCGTGGTTTGAATATGTACCACAATACCACTATGTATACGGGAATTTTAATGGTATGTATATACTATTTAGTTCTCCAACATTTATTACTTTCCCTTGAAAATGAATTTTTCCGTTTTCTTTAATTTCTCAGTGTTCTTTCTTCACAAGCAAAGGACAAATGGATCTGTATACAGTCAAGTTAAGACATTAAGTATACTTGTTGGATAATTCCGTGAAAAAATACCCGCAAGCATATTATATACATGCATACTCAGCATTCAGCATGACCAGAAAATAGCTTTGTTGCATATAAGACCCGATCTTCTGTGTGGCAAGCATACATACTGTGCTAAAATGTGCAGACAACATTCTTTTGGGGGACCGCTGGCATTAACAACGGAGATGACATTCGCATCTCACACACTATCAATGGCTTGATTAATTGATCTCGTCCCAAATGTATCTCATGTATGTCCCCTCCTTTTTCCACTCGCTATTTTTTTCTTTTACTTCGCTCGTCAGCGTGGCATTCCATAAGTTAAATCTTTGGAACACTGAAAAAAGCTTCCCACTTGCCTCTGCATCGAAAATAGAAGCATTAAGCCTCATATACATTAAACGTCAAGCATTGACTTGTGTATTGGGTTGGGAGTTTTGGGTAAATTCTAAGCGTACATTCTACATTATAGTAACCTTATACCGTGTACCTTTTAAACTATGTGCATCGACAGCTCTTGTGAATAAAGTAGCTGTAGATGATTGGAGATTCCACTGTCCAATACATTCAATAAAAAAGGCATTAAATCATTCTTTCTTCTTCCCGCGAGGGCATATGTCATGCACAATTTAGTCTCGTCTTTGTATGTGACCACGGTCGCTGTTTACATGTAGATTGTAGATCATCTAGATATGATTTTAAGTATCAAACTGTTTTTTTAAAGCTAATGGAAAACCATTCTCCTTATCATGTAAAACATCGTTTTTTATGATTCCCTGTTTATTTTAAAATATTTGTATGATAATTTTTAAAATAGTCATTACGTCATCAGTATCTCCATCGCAGATTCCAACTTGCAACGGTTTGGTTCATAAGAATAAGGCTGGCTAGCTACAGTTTATTTAAGACGCTTTGTATTTAGTGATGAGAGGGTGGTAAATTGCGATCTTATCCTTTTTTACCATCACGTGTGTAACGGAGTCAGGCATTCACTTATCACATAATTATCATTCAGCAAAAGCCAAAAGTATGGTTTAAGTACGCAATGGAATGATATTTTAATACTGATACAGAAGAGAATTTCTTCAGTTAGTGTTGGTGAAGATGCATTTCCTTGTTTTGTAAGAATGTATATAGTGTATACACGTAAATGCTACTGATTTGAGAACCCGGATTTTCGGATAACTCATTTCGACAGTCTGGCGCCTTCGTTTTTATTCTTGGGTTTCTTTCCTTCATGCTTCTTGCATCAGTTCATCCGTTCTTACTCTCCAGTAGTAGAAGATATTTCACAGAATGCGTATATAAACTAGAGTGGTTGCACTCTTAAAGCTGCTCCCTGTAAAAAGAACTCAACTCATCTCCTCTTCTCCTGAGATTTTTCTCAACCTCTCCTAAAAAAGACTTCTCTCTATTCTCGGGGCAAGAAGTACTACAAACTACAATGAGATCGAGAGAGGCACATCAGTCTCGGATGAACAAGATGTGAAAAAGGTTCCCATACGAAAAGAACGTTTGAAGATATTGAAGACAAGCAGAGAGAAAAAGAGAGAGAGGAAAAGTCTTTTTGGCTTCGTTGTTTCAAGCTTCGTGTCTTCTCTTTTCCCTTTCTTCGCCTTCCGCTCGTCCGTCCGTTCCGGACTATCCGCCTATCTCGGCATGAATCTTCTCTTTTTCTCGCAGAACAAATCTAGCTCGACTATGGTGAGGACAATGTTGCCGTTGCCACAACTGCCGTGTACTTTTCTCTCTGTACCATCATCACTACTACAAATATACGCTTTCTTTATTCTGTCTGGCCGACTACTTGTCATTCCGTTACTCATTTTTGTCCAGCTCAGTTCACTTCATGAAACGTAACATTTCTGCTTTTGGCACCCTTAAAAGAATCTACACACAGAAAATAAGACATGTTGTTACATACAACATAATACAAAAGTAGTTTGCAGGTTTTTTTTGGAAGGGACGAGAGGGAAAAGAGACACTTTCTTCTGTCGGAGAAAGGACCAACATTTCCAGCCAGATATGCAAGATTAATTACTCTCACTGAAAATGAAATTAGTCTGAGGACCATTTCGAAAAAAAATACTGGCGACGCATTTCATAGCATTAATAATAATGTTTTGGTATTCCATATAATAATGTATACTTTCGCTAAAAAGAACACGCACTACCATTACTTAAAATTTGTTCGAGAGAGAGAGGGGTAAACTGGTATGTACAACATATCTTAATTCATTGGCCACAGTAATACTCCTCGGAGAACTACTACAAACCATTCTCCAGAGCAAAACAACTCTTGCCATCATGTCGCTTGTAAAATGTTACATTTTCATTCCACATGCACTAGATCTCTTACACAGATTGCCCAAAGAAAGAAAGAAAGAAGAAAAAAAAACACGAAAATCTACATTTTCTCCAACATCCTTTCATTCACATTCTGATGATATGGAAGAATTATTGCAGAGCAATTTTTCATTTTTTTGGCAAATTACAGCCTTTCATGAATAAACACAAGGAAGAATAAGAAGAAACAGAGAGAGGAAGGGGAGAGAACATTAATTAATTATTCATACAGCTTTCAAAGAATGTGGAGAAACACTTGTAGTGTAAAATGTAATTGCGCACTCTTCCAATCAACATTGATACCCATAAAATAGTGTTTGGTAAAGTTTCATTGTCTTGTTTTATCAAAACATATAATGATTACAATTTTTTTATCCTTTCTGTGAGGTAATAATGCGGGACTGGGGAAACGTGGGAACACTGTGCAGAACACAGACAGAAATGAGAGCCTGCTATTTGGTAATTCATGCATGGTACAAAACATGAATGAACACACGAAGCATGAGTGTCAGAAAACTCATGCAAGAAGAAAATCAAGCCATGTTTTTTCAAGATGATCATTACATGTTTGTATAGTACAGCAATAGATATTCTAAAATAACAGAGTACACTGTCATCTCAATTTTTTTCTGTATTCAAATAAACAGCTCACAAGATTTCTGATGGTACATCCTGATCAAATAACGTTTTCCTTTTTGCTTCTACTCTTAGATATTTCTTTGGTACAACAATAAAAATATTATTATCATTGATGCTGACATGATGTGCAATGTGTAATTTACATTGCCCTCACTTTTGATATTACTGGTTACATTAAAATGTTTCCAAACTTTTGTAACCGTTACACAAATACTCAGAAAAACAACAGCAACAATAAAAAAGCTATAGTTGATAGTGGTGCTGGTTTTGCTGCAAAAGATATTCTTTGGCCCAGAAACAGCATTAAATATTTTCAAACCATTAGCCTCGACTGCATGCGGTGGTGGAGGAGATTGAGATGGCTGGCTAAAAATTATTTTTTACTAAGAAGCAAAAATACATTTCGTAAAAAAGAAGAAATAGAGGGTGATGATCACTGTTATGCGCAAGTGGAGTGGAGTGGCGGTACTTTTTAGGTTTTTTTACTATGTTCTTTTTGGATATATTATGTGCTAGAAATGCTACTACAAGAAACACATGAATGTTACACAAGTTACAGCATTATTTATCCCGAAAAAGAAGAATGAAGACGTCTTCTTCTTGTTGACTTACATACATCTTCCACCACCGAATCAGTCCTCCTTTTGTGTCTGCGTAAACTTGAATACGAGAAAAATGATAAATGTGCTCAAGAAATTGCTTAGATATCCAATGCTTTTACTTCAGTTTGCTTACATCATGTTACATACTTCAACAAAAATTAGGGGCTGCATGAATTTTGTTGTTTGCTCAACCAAATAACGTTTCTACTACTTAACTTCATTCGGAAGTACAAGTACACAATGGACTAGATATAGTGCTAGAACAGCTTTCGTAGTATATGGCTTTCACGAATGAACAGTAAGAAAATTTTTAGCTAGAAGGAGTATTCTGGTAAGACGAATGTATATTGTATATGCTTGGTATATATATTTATTTGTACAAAAATAGTACATTATATGAAAAAATGTAATGATTATTACTGTCCAACAATATTTTCTTGGATATGATCATCTTCTGTTATGTAAATATCTTGATTCGCCTTCATATTCATGGACGATCAACTTCATGCAAACAATTTTTTCATGAGCATCTAGCACAATAGATGCATGCCGCTTCAAATGGCTCACTTTTCACAATCATGGAATTCTACAAATTATTAAACCTACAGTGAAGATGAGTTTAATTCTAACAAAACAGACTTGGATTGGAACGAGAATTTAATCTTGGGACTCTCTGAAAATAAAATTGGAGTTACACTGCACTGTTTAATCATGTGACTTTACGGAAGCACCGTTGCAGGAGAAGATTTTTTCTTTAAAAATACAAATTAGGTTTGACATGCGATTTTTTCAATTTTTTTATTAACAATTCGCGGTCAGATCTAAAATATCATAAAAATCATTGTTCTGCTTGATCCTGTGATGAGTCAAGTAGACGCGATAACATAACTCTCATAATTCACGGTACGGTAAAAGAAAGGGTTTCCCCTTTTATTCGTGCATAAAAACGATAGCCAAACAAGTTGAAAATTACACGAAAACAAGCGGAGAGATGGAGAGAGAGAGGACATTAGTTTATGATTATGAGGTATTATCATTTCTCTACTAAAAATCTTGAATGTCCTACTGTGATGATGTGCGACCAAACCAAAAATGACATATTTCCGGTCATCACGTGCCGACATTTATCCCTGCTTCGGTGGTTTCTGCATCAGTGTCGTCTTCTTTGTGTACTCAAAACATTTTGATAATCATATATATTTGTTTGATTGTCTCCTCTCTTGTGTACAAAAGATAATCAAAAACCGCTTCACATGTTATCATGCGTTCGTACAATTCTGAGTGGATTCGATGATGTATGTAGGTGAAGTAATGATAGATAAGCAAGCGTACATATACCATATTCTCAGATACATTTTTTTTACTCAAAGAAAAGTAATGAAGGTAAACATGATGATGACAATGATTATTATCTTGATTATCATTACAGAGTCGACACATTTGCTCAAAAGTTAAGATTTCAGTATATTCACGAAATTCTTTCTCAAATCATTCATGATGATGACAAAGAAATCTCTTTGTTGGAGACTTTATGGCGTTCCTTTAATGCTCTGTCGGTAATTTTTATTTTATCATTATTATAGAGCTTGTTGTTCCCCTTGTAGTGTTTTCCAAAGTGCAGTCTTTAGGCAAGCAAACTTGACTACTGCAGACTGATTGAAAATCAACCCAAAAAAGCCCACAGTACCAAAATACTTGAAGCAGTGATTTAAGATTTTAGAAACCAAATGTCCTGTAGAACATTGATATAATTTCCTCAATGAATGAATACGCCTGCAAGCTATAATATTGTTGTACAAAAAATCGCGGCAAGTGATATCACTAAAAAAGAAAAGAGCGTTTCCACAATGTGTATACAAATTAGCCATTGAATCTTTTACAAAAACTACGTATCGGCCATGCGAAACTTTCGATATGTATTAGTGAATTGGATTAGATTGAGCTGCATCACTTTTTACAAGATGTTACACATATTTTTGCTCTTCATACCATGTTCTAATTCATCTCATTATATCCACGTAAAATTACTTTTCAATCTTTCAAGAGTGTTGCGATCTTTCGTTGAGGAAAGTATGGACAGAGTATAAAACTTCTATAAGGGAAGAATAGTGAAACAGTAGACATAAATTGAAAGCGGCATGCTTAAGGCGTGATAGGATTTATTTAGATTTTCTCTCTCAATCTCATTTAATAAATATTCCTCATCATTTTCCGCTTTTCTTGTGGCTTATTTCAGAAGAGGATATCGACGAGCAACACAAAACTCACATGCAGAGCTTTTGTTGTCGCCGTTGTTGTAAAAGTTTTTAACTTCTCATCATAAAACTTTAGTAGAGTTTTCTTCTTTATTGTTTATAAGTGCTTGGAATGGAATAAAAGCGTACGCATATTTTTCATAAATTCTTAATTGATGACAAGAAAGAAAACATGCACTATTTGAATCAGTTGCTCTATCAAATTATTGTCTTACATGAGGATCATGTGGACAAGCATGTATGCATAGTACCAATGTCAGTATTTCAAACGGTGTGCTGTACAACACTTCAAGAGTGAAAAATCAAAACACATCACATCAGTAGCTTCATAGATGTGACGTGACGTGTTGCTGCTCAGAGATGAGTATTTTTACAGGTTCTGTTTTGAAGTTTAAAAAAATGATTACGTTGATGTGTGATCTTTCAAAACAAAAATGTGAACATCAGAATGTAATGTAGAGCAGTTAAGAGAAGGGACGTTTTTTTCGTTCTGAAGTACACGGGTAGTTTGTCTAATATGCGTACACACATGCACTGACTTTCTCACGTCATCCCATTTCTGATGATGTCTCAAGCGTATTATAGTGTTGAACCCATTTCAGGGGCTACTTTTTTCAAAAAAAATATTAAAAAACCAGGTCTTTAAAAATTGCATTAATATAATCAACTGTACAACAGCCGAACAACCACGCAGTAGAAGGACAGCTACTTCTACAATTGCGATAATGCTCTAACATGACTACTATAAAACTGATGAGTTAGCAAAATTCGTCCTCCTCACGCTAACTTTTTCTTGTCATGTTTCCATATTTTTTCGACTAAAAAATTGGAAAATTTTCTCAGCAATTTAATTCTCATAACTTTTGTTTGTGAAATTTTTATTCTTTATCGCGTTGAGACCCGTGTACAGCAATTGGACGATGCGATGTCGTTCAAAATATGACGATGATGGTATAATATGTAGAAAAAGAAGCGTTCCGCAATTGTCAGCCAGTTGAGTTCATTAAACGCACTTCACTTAGCTAGTTCGTCTTTTCTGTTGATATATGTGGTGATAAGTGTATTCGACGATAAGAGATCTATATATACTGCTGCGTAGCCTACATACAAGCCTGCACACTAATACACGCTCTATTCGTCATATTACGTGAGTTGTAAGATGTCTTGTAGTTTTGTAGTTTTAGTAGGCCTGAGAGCTACTATCAAACAACCATCTGTACATATTAAGCCATTACTCACTCTCTTACTGTCAGCCTCCTTGTCCCAGGTTTTGATACAATGTGTTTTACTACGGTACATAGTACATCAGCCAAGTTTTCTGTCTTTTGCATTACTACTTTTGATAGTATAAAGTTAATAAAATATGTTGATACTTTGAAACTTAGACCGTGGGAAAGCTGTTGATCGCTTATATTATTAATCATATTTTTACACCAAAGAAAAAGCGCAGTGAGCAGAAGTGCCATTTCCAACAACGTAGTTATCAACAGAAAAGCCATAAGCTCCACACTGCATTACTGTTTAATAGAAAGCAACTAGGACTGTGCAAATTGAATTTATATCCTCTTTTTTAACTAATTTATCAGCATTTGAATTTGATGATGATTATGATAAGAAGAAAAAACAGACCACAAATTTATTTCTGGTCTTGCCGTTTTCATCTGAAACAAAAACACTATTAACATATGAATCAACTGACAATTTAACTTTATAAAGTACAGATGTGATTTCCTTCTTATGAGTAGCATTTCAGTATTCTATGTAAAAAATGAAGTAGTCGTGGCGTGCTTATGATGAAGCCATGCGATTCTTGGTGAAGAAGATTCGGAACTGATGATGTATTAAGTTACGCGTACAAAGTATAAAGCTAGGAGTTTGGCTTGAAATTTAAGAAGGGATTAATGGGGATGCTGATAGATTTATACCTCAATAACCATTGCACATGTCAACAGTCGATATAGAAAGTGCAAGTGGAGATTTGTTTGCTCTTCCAGCGCACTTGACATAATGTGTTTTTTAAAGCATTATAAAAAACTACATTGCCCCTACTTTTTGTATTTTTTATGTGAGACTATACAGAAAAAAGTATAAAAACTACAAGACATGCATTCATCCTTTGTTAGCAGCGATGAGTAATAAAACTGAAAGTTCAGTGGAGTGGGAAACCAAGAAAATGCATTTTCAAGAGAAAAATACACTTAAAATTTACGTGTTTGTGATTTGATTTGATATCAAGAACTCTGAAGTGTAAAAACACTCCACACAATAAAATAGACGTAAATTTCCTTCAGCATGAATTACATAGTTAAAAAAAGATAAATAAAGAACAATTTCGTAGCGACCTATATTTTTGTGTCGCAGTAAAAATCGAGAAAGGTTTTCAAATACATTCGTCTAAATCGAAGTGAGCTATCAATGAAATTCTTATGGTTGACTCTTTAGACAGGATATACAACAAGATGTATTTATTTACAAGTTGTACCGCATTTTTAGCCATGCATGTTGGATAAGTTGTTGGCACAAAACCATGGTTGAAGTGAAGATAGATTGGAAAATCGACCAAGCTAGACAAGTGATATTTTGGCTTGTATCAATTTTTCTCCTCTTGCCGACTTGATTTGAACAAGACGTTAGGTGAAAACAAGTACATTTATATTTCTTGCGATTTAAGTAGTTCAGGAAAAATATTTGGTGAGAGACAAATTCATAAATACGTACCTATGCAAAAAAAATATACGTTGATTTTACCATTCATTCAATTTTGATGTGTTGAAAAATTTTTTGAAAAAAACTTAGACATTGTATCGTGATGACATGATAATTGTAGAAATATTATATTATACTTAGGCATTTTACATAAAAGAAAATAATTTATCGCAGATGAATCTGTTGAGTTTAATATACAGTACTCACAGTAATTATCAAAAAAGCGATGCATTACTGCACCGCATCATTACAACTACTGCCAACCTAGTCGACCCAAAGCAATTTTTTGAACTGTTCAACTTCATGAAGGAATGCGAAGACAATTCATTATCAAATAAGATGTCTAACTAAATACCATCATGAACTGCAATTTCTGAAGTACTTGTTCAACAAACTGCATACCTTTTCCTACAAAAACGACATCGCATCGTCACCATCATCGTTTTCTTGTTTGATTCTTTGTTGCTCCATATTCCATATTGTACGTTTACCAGGTACAATTGTAATGTAAAAAATGTATTATGATATTACAAATTTAGTCGCGGTGAAGTTACGACTTATGAGTGGAATTACTCTCTTAACATTCACAATCACAATACAGACACCCGACAAAAACAATGAGAAGCAATGAGCCTCACGTTGTTTTCTTTTTTGTTCTAATGATCCTTGGGAATAAAGTTTTTATAGCAAAATGAGTTTGAAAGATAGATGATGGAGAGAAAAAGTCTACTTGCTTGTTTGACTACTACCTAGAATTCGTTTTCTTTTCCCTCTCTCATTTTACACACAATTCTATCAGAGAAAATTCGTCATGGTACGTGAGCCAAGAACCCAAATAAAAATATGGAATGACTTAATCCAACACCCTAAACTATGCAATAATGTCTCTTGAACATGCTAAGCTATCATTA
>JAQIWN010004268.1:0-11509 GCA_034699025.1 Entomobrya cf. arborea Gr-Col-00668
GAATAAGAGCGTGATTCACTTCAAACTGCTTTGAAATAAAATGAGAATTTTACTCAATGTCAGAATTCTTGTTTGAGCGTCAATGGAATTTAATTTGTTCGATATTTAGGTATACATTCAATATACAATTTTTATATAACACCTTCATTAATTGTCGAATAGCCTGAATAGGTGTTACGGAAAATTTTATTAATAATGGATAAACTGAGTTAATCCTTACATAAAACAATGACACTTGCCAAAATTTCCTACATCTTTCACTTTACTGACATGATGACGTGTATTTTGCGAAGGATTATAAAATCCACAGCTTTGCATTATCGCCAGGACCAGTATTTCCTCGGTCGTCAGACCAGACCTATTGCTAATTTAGTTCCGATGGGGAAACGGTTTTTGATCTGAAATGAAGGATGTACGCCGTTATACGTCAAATTGCTCACATTTTGTAATTTGGTGAAGAACTTTATTTTGCGATTTTACTTTCTAATAAAGCAAACTTTTTTTTTATCCATAAGGCAAAAAGTAGTGCATATAACGTGTCGGCTAAAAGGAACCACCACCACCGATTGTGGGAATCCCTACAGAATAGCAAATCTGACAGTGCGGGTTGGTGATCCTAAGCCATGTTATCTTTTTTGGCACGACAGCAAAGCATGAAAGGATATAAACTCTATATACTATGTATGTATAATTTATATGCACTCGCAATTCGAAGAAATGGTTACACGAGTTGCATAAAGAATGGAATGTGTACAATTTTGTGGGGTAACTAAAGTTGACATGAATGATCTAGCCGAAGAAAAACTTTCCCTTTCTCTTCCACTTTCACTCGTAACTCCTTGTCTTGATTTCATTTTTATTGAAATGCATTACACTAACCCATCTTGATTACAATGCATGTTTTATTTATAATGTTATGGCATAGTGGGTGAGATAATGTTATGGTTGTCACTTTGTGGAGTATTACACAATGAGATTTCCTGTTTGAGATAAGCTTGGAGGAACGAATGCAATTTAAGAAATAAATAGGGAAAGCGATAAGAATCTGATATATGCTATTTTGTGGTTTTGAAGTTGAATGAAGTACTCTTAAAATTTCTTAAGAAATGCTAAAATTGTATAAAGAGAAACAAGTCAGAAAGCGATTCGCCTTTGAGCATATGCGAAGCTACAAGATAACATCTAAATTTTAAATTACACTACCATGCAGCAAACGTTACATACGGGTATTTCAACAAATATATATCCAAAATAATACTAAAATTCTCCAAAATTTCATACAAATAGTGTTGTATCATTTCCCAGTATACTAAAGATGAAAATAGTACAGGTTATTTCACTGATTGTATCAGTACATTCCCTCGCTCGATAAAGTTATATATGTAATTCGGTTTTTTCTTTAGCCGTCTTAGATTTGTAGTATGATTAATTAGTTTATTTATAAAAATTATTTTACTCTTAAACAGATCAATTTGCATCTTATTTTGTAATAATAATATAAAGTGAAGTAAGTGATATATAAGTGAAAATCGCATTACAGATAATGTCAGTATCGGTGTTTCGGGATTTGTCAGCTATAAAAAAATTTTTATGATCCGGATGGTAATGTGCAGGCAGGTGAAAGTTATTTCATGTATACATATTATATCTATACTGAGAGGTTGTAACATTCATGTTTCAGGGAGACGTTTTTCATGGTGTAGTTCAATCCAGTCGATCTTTAGAACTATTAGTTATTTGAAACCGGGATACCTATTAAGAAAATAAAGGTATCACAGATTAAATCTTTAAATGGAAAAAGTGATAGTTAGTTAGCTTGTAGGAAGCATTACATCCTGATACTGAGTAATTTGTCCGAGATTCTCTTGATATCGTATATCGCACCAAGTAAAAAAATTCTTTCGCAGAATTATGATGTATAATCGACCGAAGCTTTTCCTGTATGCCTTCAGAGACATCGTTTTTATGACATTCCATTAATACATACCTAAGTAGTTTGTATAAAAAATTACATGTATTATGTTATGTTTAACATTTTTATGGTAGCTAATAATCACCGGACGGATAATAATAAAAATGTCGACATGATTAGTGTCCCTACAACATGAACTTACGTTATATGACCTCTCTTATAGATGGAAATATAAAATGCTACTCTCCAGTTTTCGTTGTAAACGCATTATGAAAATGAATTCTCAGGTGTATTTGGAATAACATTTTTACAAGTAATATTTTCTAAGAATTTTCTCATTACCGGATATTTCCCTAAAGTAAAATATTTCACAGAAGTTAAAAAAATATGTGCCAATATTCATACCTAACAAACAACATTCCACTGTATTCATGTAAGTTTTTATGCGGTGAGCTCAAGGATAAAATGCCACTGAACGTTGTACTATCGGCACCGACAAAAATTCTGCCATTTCACTCCATATGTCACTGCAGGTTCGTAACGTCCCCTTGTGGTGTTTGACTTTCACTACTGACGTGACGAAAAAATATTTACTGAAAATTAAGTAGCGCTGAGAAAACTCTTTTCATCTTGTTCTCATAGCACTGTAATTGTAAAAGAGAAAGTTCTCCATAAAAAAAGACTAAAAAAAAGAAAGGAACTAAAAATACATCTTATGTAGCTGTCAAGTATCAAGTATGCATGTATAGCTTTGTCGATTCAAATATTGAGTGAAAAATGTATTTTAGAAGTAAGAGTAAAATTAATATATTGGAAATCTTTACATCATGTACGTACCTAATCTTTTCATGAATCGAAGGGTACAAAAAGAATGGGATGAATGAGAGTGATTTAGTTTATTTTTTAAACAAATACCATGTTATGTGACATCAAAGAAAACGTATTCGTTAGAATTGGTCTTTGTTTCGTCTGTCTGCAGCATTAGTACTAATGTTGCTGAATATACATTGCACAATTAGTGCAGAGTTGCGATTTTGTAATACAGAGAAATCTAGTCTAGTATCAACAAGTTTGCCAGATTGTGTCATGCACAGCAA
Organism: Entomobrya cf. arborea Gr-Col-00668; assembly: GCA_034699025.1. Classification (NCBI taxonomy): domain Eukaryota; kingdom Metazoa; phylum Arthropoda; class Collembola; order Entomobryomorpha; family Entomobryidae; genus Entomobrya; species Entomobrya cf. arborea Gr-Col-00668. The sequence continues at coordinate 3,010 of JAQIWN010004268.1, forward strand.
ATGTTAGTTAAAGTAGATTGCACTAATAATAATATGTCCTAACTACATACTTTGACTAATATTTATTAATATTTAAAGAATGTAGATTTTACTCTTGTTAACTTATTCTCACATAGTGTGATCAAATAATAATATGCAATGTATTAGCGCTGTACACATACATTTATTTTAGTTATCTTTGATCCTTCAAGTAGAAATTCTTTTGGTCACTTTCTCTTTCATGTGCCTGCTTATTTCATAGGAGAAAAGCTGTTTCAAAATATTTGTCATTACTTATCTCTGAAAAATTTGGAAGTCAATGTTGACGTAAGAGATGGAGACGAGACGGTGATCTCAATACTCATGGTAAAGTTATTTATTCATGCCTTTTTGTTTTAGAATTTGACTACGTGATAGTTTTATGTTCTGTGGTAGTAATCTGTATTTTGCTTGAAAGCAAATTTTAAGTAGATAGAATACTTGGAAGAGTATAGATGTAGAACACCACAATTAATTAAATGTACACCTATATTGTATACTAGCCAATTAATGGAAATACGAAACCACACTAACAGTGTGCAAATATTTTATTAGCTCTTCAAGGAAGATTCGACGAAAGAATTAAGATTTCTTCATCTTTTTTTTTGCTCGTGTAGGTTTTCAGTCTTGTCTATTTGATCTGTATGTATTTTTAGCATAATGTCTGTGTGCATTACACACATACCAATTCATAGTGTATAAGTATTGGTGTATAGGATCTTCATATTTTGTAATTTAAGATGGAAAAAATCCTATGTAAAGAGAGAGACGAAAATTAAAATTGAAGGCAAGTGTGTCCCACAATGAAGCAGATTATGGCGATGACTATATGAATATAGCCAGCTCTGAATTTTTCTTCTCGAAAATACCAAGAGTACTCAAATAACACAAAAACCAGTGCGTGGGATGGGATGAACGTACGACAAAAACAGCTTGAAACAGGATAACAATAGCCCAAAATAATATAGCAAACGGCAAGGTAAAAATGAGCTGTTCGTGCTCATAAATAGAATTGCTTGTATGTTATGATGCCGATCATGAATAATTAAAAGCATGAACCGAATTAAACTACCAAAGATAATAAGCTTCGTACCAGTGACATACAAAATATAGTACATGTGATGTGTGTACATTTTTCCTTCAAAGAAAGCAATTAAAACCAATAAATACTCGTAATTTCATCAAAAATGAAGATATTATGAGGATCCCATTTGCTTCATAAGAAATGTGCGTGAAGAGGAAATAGTATAATCTAATGTACTAAACTTTCCACGTAATTTCTACAAGAATTACATACGTGCAAGCATCCCAAGAAGTACAGCAGATTTTAAATTTAAAGTAAACACATTCAAACATGTATAGATATCCACCTTATCAACTTTGCAAGCAAAAATGTTACTATTTACGGTTAAATCTTCCATCCAATGTCACGTTGTAAATAATACGTAGCAAAAATATTTTGTAACTTCCCGTTGTGCTGTTTGCCCGTCTGTCGTTATTATAAGGCATAATATTTATTAATTTGAATCAAACTAAACTAAGTACATCTATCATCCATGACATATTATTACCAAAATCGTTTAGTCGTGTACAACTTACGGTAGTTTTCTACCTGTTATTATCTGAGCATATATTTCAATATGTCAATAAATCGTGCGTGATCAACCTACATAACTCTTCTAAATCGTTACATTGGTATTTTACGTTATAACAACTGGAAATTTTCCAAAATCACTGTAACTGCACTTTCACTACTTGAATACATACATCGTTGCAGGGCTTATTTAAAATAAAAGGTAAGAAGTTTTTGAGAAGTGTAAATAAACATAGTGAAAGTCAGGGTTATACCATAACTTTAGTGCATTTACCTATACATTTTTTAGTATAGCATATGCACAATGGAGAAAGTAAATAAAAATGCTACAATTTCGCAACATTTTTTCTTCTTCTCTCTGTTGACTACCACCACAACATTATTGTCTTTTCCATTCTCTCTGTCCTTCAACTGTAAAAACAACAACCAACAAAAGACACATTATGGAAAAGATGAGAACACTCTCAAAAGGGGGAAACAGAAAATGGAGAGAAGTCTAAACAAACAAGAACAGCAGACAAAAGTTAAGACAACAACAGCAGAGATATAGCTTAGCTGAAAAAAAAACTAAAATTGGTTTGTTCTACTCTACACACACATACGTTTTCCACATTACATGTCCATCCGTCTTTCCTCATCTTTTTCCCTGCAAACAAGAGTCAACGGTGAAGACTGAAGGTACACATTTGTGCTACTTCAAAAAACACATAAGCGAGTCTTCTATAACTTAAAGAGTCAACTGGTTGACTGATCCTTTATCAAAACCGCTTTTCTCTAACTATCTCCTGAGTTGTGCACTGCTCTGGAAAAACCTAAAGGAACAGTACAAAAGTCACAAAATGGCAATGTATAAAATGAGCTATGAACTATGAACATAACTCACTTTTCTCTTAGGATATTTTTCGACAGTCTACCAGCCCCTTCCAATTTTTCTTTAATATGAAGTTTTTGCTTCTGCTGCAGCTTGAAGTAGAAACATTTAATGTCCACTCAAGAGACATGACAGACACGGGAACAACCAAGTCAACTCAACTCTACTTTCGTTCGCTTTCCTTCGTCTTACACACACCACCGTCATCGCCATTCCCAACATCATCATCGTCACCATCATTTATCTCCCTGTTATTTCTCCTATCAACAAAATTATTTGCCCAACTTATTTGAGAATTGGGATTTTCAGAAGAGCAACGCTATACTAAATATAAAAAGTAATATTATGACAACACCTACAGGCAAACAATATTTCTACATGTGAATGTATTTATTTACCCGTATAAGTATATCAACAATTTTTTTTTATCAAATACGCCTTTATACCATGTATTCAGGATACGTACGTACGTACAATATGGAAGTGTTCGTTCCTTGGAGTATTACCGTACCGTACTAGTGTCCAACTGTCACTTGCTTCTTTGGTTAGTGTCTGCTAAACTAACAATTCTCTCTCCATATAGTAAGTATATTACAAACATATTGTGACTGCCAAGCATTTACTATAGTCTATTACAACCATATTTTGAAAAAAGTGGAAACTTTCTCTTTTATTCTTTCCACACTTTCATTGGCATAGGCTTCCCAACATAAACATGTGTAGGCACTTCATTATTGGCTTCATTTTTGACTCTTGCTGCAAACTGCGGCGTAAATATAAATGTACTTGCTGTTTCACATAATATGCAATATGTATTTATATGTGATACGCATTTTAGAATTTGGAGAAATAATAATAAGAATTCTGCAAGAATAATAAAGTCCCTAATTATAGTTACGTTTGTGTAGCCCATCATTTCGCCTAAAGCTCATCGTTTTCAACTCAATATTACTAGATACAAATAAATATACGTGTTATATTTAGTGTCATATAGTTAAGTTGACTTTTAATATGAAATTTTTTGTCTATGGATGGCCCTCCTGTTTTTAAATATAAGAAACAAGTAAAACACCAAGCTTGTGTGCAAAGTAGATGAGAAAGTCACAGTTACTTTCCCCACGACACAAGTAACTTGTCAGTGAGCTTTCCCTTCTTATATGAAATTTTCTCTAACTTTTCCTGCAAAAAAATGGACCAAGTTGCAGAGTAGATCCTACTAGTGCTGCTACTTTAGCTACTTCTTAAACACACTTTAGCTATATACAGATAGTCACATGTATGCGGAAGCAAACAAAAACAGTTTTCTATTTTAAGCCCTTTCGTTTACTTTTCCCAACTACTCTTCATCTTTTCCCTCTGTTCCTTTAAGCTTTCCATGCTTCTCCTACTCCTTTCTTTCTTCGTTCGTCATAGTCATGATCATCATCAACTTATGTCGTTTTTCACATGAAGAGTCTATGATGATGTTGCAGTGTGTGATGTTGATGTCTTGTTAAAGAAGCTGAACTGAATTACATGTCTTTTTTTATTTTTCCACTTAAGGACCAAGGGAAAAACATATGTGCATATAATGTTGACATACAACAAAGGAGTATTCTACTGTCCTACATTGTCCGGTAAAATTTCACAATATTTTTGCGTCTTTAGAGTTGGATACGGTTGGCTTGTTATTTTTGCTTTCACAATATTCATGATTCCCTGAGGACTCAACGTCTGCATGAAATAAGGAAAGTTGGGAAGAAGAAGAAAAATGGGTACGAAGATAGGGATTATCTTTTTTGACTTTTTAAAAGGCAGCACAATTGTACTGTCGTAATCACAATCCTAAATTTACAATGTAGATCCTTCGAAAACAAAAGGAATATTCATAAAACTGCACTACTTTTATAGCTGAAAAACTATAATATGCATGAAAAGAATAAATGAGCATATGGTGAATTTATTATGGAGAAGATCCTAAGTAGCGAGTTTTATTCCCTACGGTGTACGATTTAAGGCCCTTTTTATTTTGAGTTAATATTTTGTCGGGTTTTAAATAATATTTTGAGCACAAAAACAGAAATCATTCAACATGAGTAATCCTTTTCTAACACGCAAAAAGCCAGACTAAAAATAGTGTGGTTTAAGAAAAAATAACGAATGTACCTACTACATGCATTACATAAATGGACTATATGTAGCTATTAAGATGAAAAATACCCATTTTTAACACAAAATAAAACATACTGAGAAAGATCTTAATAGATGAAAGCGAAAGAAGGTTCAAAAGTAGATTTCAATTTTTGATATTTTTGATGATGACATGTGTATCAGCAATACCCACTGCCAACACTGATTCAAAAAGTCATATAAACATGAAATCTATTTAGCTTAGTTTCATTATTATCTTGTGTACATTGTGCATCGTTTTTACTTCATCCATCATATTTTTATTTTCCCAAAGAATAAGGTTCCTGACATAAAAAATAGAATGAAATAAGGCATAGTAAAAATTGAACGAGTATAAGTCCCCAAGATACGTATTTCCTACGGTGGCGGATGAACACTTATTCTCTTGCAAGCCAGTAAAACGCAAATACGGCTTGAATAAAATGCATTGTGGGAATAGGATTTACCACAGTTGAAAGTTATGGGACCATAAGCTAGAGTTGTTTTTATGTCGCATTTCCTTTATTTTCCAAGAACATCATACTCTTTTTATTACTTAAGTCCTGTAATGCCCGAAAGCAGCACATAAAAAAGGGTAAGCAATTAAACCATGAAGCCTTTTAACTGTGCAAATAGTTTTGCTCTCCGACAAACGTTTCTCTAAAAGCTATAAAGAGGTGCAGAGTATACATTGATGCCATCATTTTTCCGGTTTTAATTTTTTTGCAAACCAAGTATGAATTTTATCTAACCAATTCACATCACGTGCAAACTACGTATTACTAATAAGTGATATTATAACTAAAAAGTGTACTTTATTTGTAAGACCTGATTATCTAACACGAACAAAAATTGGATTACGACATTTTTGAGATTAAATAAAAGATTATAAGACACCTTAAAAACTATGATGAAAATATAATTTGAGCTATGCAGTGACTGTGACAGAAATAGGTAATGCAGAAGATTATGTATCTTATTTCAAAGAAGTTACTGAAAACTTTTTTTGTAAAAAAAACTTTGTCTTCTCAAAATACAAGTACAATAATGAGCATAGCACGGATACAATCTGCAAAAGGCAATTTTCGCTTGATTATGGATTCAACAAAAATGTTCGGAATGTTGAATGAGTTTTCATCCAACTCTCAACCTAAATATAATTATGTTGAAAGCTGCTAAAAGTAGATTTGTTTTCCCAACAACAGCAACTTTTATTTAAATAGTCTCAATTTCAGCAACAAACCGTTTACTTAAATATAATACTTACAAACGACCGATGAACAACCTTCTTGGCTCTGGCATAATACACGAGAAGAGTTTGCGGTAAAAAACCTGTTTGTGGGTTATTTATAATTATTTAAAACTGATGCGTGCATGCACTTTTTCTCTAGGAATTTGTGTACTAATAAAAAATTAACAAAATACTCAGGAAGCCAATAAACTTCTTCTTGGTCATTCTTTCATGTGTCAAACTACGGTGGACCTGAGATAGTGAACATGTTAGTTGTGCAGATTTTCTAAGACATTAAGCCTTAAACTGTTATTACTCCTGCTGATTATAGGCATTCTTAAATGCAATTTCTTCTTCTTACCTAAATATTGTGAGATGAACAAGTTAAATGGAAATTGCAGTGACAGTACTCGAAAACTACAACGGCAGCAATAAAATGAGCAGGGTAATCTCATCTCATCCATTTATGTATGTCCAGAAGAGCAATATCAGTGTCATAGAAGATATCAAAGTAGAACATTAAAACTATTTCGTAGCCTTCATTGCTCTCATTTCGTTAAGATAAATACGTTGCATGGAATAGTAATAGTGTGAAAGTGCTATGTAAGCAAACAAGAGAGTGATGAAAGGGTAAAAAAGATGGAAAGTGAGGATTTGGTAGAATCGTAGAATGATGCTAATCATGATCATGTTACTTTTTTAGATGAATACTTTGAGTGAGTCCTCTGCGTCGTGTCGTTTCTGTATAAGGCATACATATTTTGAGTACATATTCCAGTCCAGGAAGTGGTTGGATTGTCATTCTAACTCTTTTGCACTACATTTCTTTAGGCGAAAACAAATTCCTTTTTCCTGCTGCGAGCCAATGTTAAATTACTGCTGGAACTTGAGCGATATTTATTGCAGATTCAAATGGTTTAAAGAAGTGTGTGTTGATATGTGCGATGGTAAATGCAATGGAATATCATTGGAAGCTATTTCCATACTACAACAACTATTAAAGCACGCTACTTGCTGTGATTTTTATTACTTCATTGTTGTTTAGGAGTAAAAGCCATGTAAAAAGGAAGGAAACATTTTCAAATTCTATGCTTGCTATAATGGTCATAACTTCATCTCTACTTGGTTTCACTTACAATTGCGATGCAAACTCCATCGCCTTGGCTTAGTTTTTCACACAATGAAACCATTTTGGTTGCAACTTTCAAGGGCGTTAGTATTATGTTTGTGGTAGAACTGTTACTTATTTATGAGAAGCATGTAAGGTGGTTGTATATTTACCAATCCACCTTTTGTTCCCAACTCACTCACAGCCAACTCGCCTCCAAACACAAAAACATGAGGCTACTTTGAAAGGATTTTGTCGACTTTTTTGCTTAGTTCAGGAAAAGTATCAAGATCACGTGAGAGTGGTAGAAACGAAACGTACAAACTATAAGCAAGATAAGTAGGTGATATACTTTTTTAACAATGGGATAAAAGTAATGTGAGAGAAGTAAAAATAGCAGTCATTGTCATATATTAGCTGTTAGGAAGAGAGCTGCTATTGCTATTTGTTTTTTGTATAAAAAAGCATTTCAAAGACATTTCTCTTTATTATATGTACTTAAAACTTTAAAAGTTCTCTAAAATCCTTTTTGCCATTTTAACTTCAAAGGGAAAAGATATTAAATGTACAAATGTTATTGCCAGTTTGACAAATAAATTGTTGAACTGCTATTCGCTTGTGGTTTTCAGCTAATTCTTGTGTGAGATGCTTTTACTACTTGTCAGAAAACGTTTAGCACGGCAAATTGAACTTGTAGCTATTAAATCTTTTCGGCTTTTATTTACTTAGAATCGGAATATGTACCCAATGTACTAGTAAACTTAAGCATGTCAGAATGTCCTCCGGAGTGACATGCTCCGCGTAATTCTCGAAGAACATTGCATTACTGAGTCCATTGGGATTAGTCAATTCGTGGAAGCATTTTTCAGTCTTTAGAAATATTCGTTTACTGGAAAAGCGCACTAGGTTTATAACCATCAACATTTCCCAGAAAACATTCTATATTGAACATTTGCAAGACTCATTGAAAATTGTTGGATATTCCGAACTTGAAATTATGATGACGTTAGTAAAAATGTGTGGAAAGTGGGACACGGGGGAGTTCGCCGTGGAGATACCCAGTAGTATCACGTTCTCATCATTCTACATTACCATCTTGTCCGGCAAAATTGGCCTGGCCAACTTTCTCCATTCCAGCCAACAGCTGCAAGCATACAATGATTACACTACATGTATGGTATGACTGTGCAGCAAAATAAGCCAATTCAATGAAAACTCATTTTTTGTATATTTGATTTTTTACAATCCTCTAAAAATACTCTATATTCTCTAAAAATTCATCAAGTTCACTTTATTACGAAAGTTAAACTGCATACAAAATGTTTAATCATCCTGTAATCCGTTTTAAAAACCGAGTTACTACTACCCCAACTGCTGCTTCTAATGGAGGCGCTACTCAAAAGCGACAAAGTCGAACAGGACGCAAGTCTTCAATGAAGCAACTCGTATCCCAACACCGACTAAGTATGCAGGGAATTTCATACGTGAAGGACATGGAATTTCCGTACGTGTTATACAAATATACATGTA
>JAQIWN010004269.1:0-11508 GCA_034699025.1 Entomobrya cf. arborea Gr-Col-00668
TTTCGACGATTTAATAGTGATCTCCAACAGTTCATTTCAATGGATTAATGAATGTTTCCAAGCTAGCTTAGATGAATTTGTCTTAAACTTGCAAATCGCCAAATAAATACATGTATGGAAGGCGAAGGCATTTTTTGTGCTGTATAGTTCTTCCCCTCTAATTTCAAGTTTCTTCAATTAATTTTACATTCTTCGTAACAGAAAGCAATGTGTATTTAACATTTCATCAAAAGCAAAAACCATTCATTATGTTAAACATAAAAAGTTGTTTCTTAATTCTCCACGTCTAGCTATCTGTCAGTTTCCGAACTAAATTGTTAATAGTTGATTTAGCCGAATTCTTATTTCTACTTTTTGATAGTTACATAATTGACAGGTCTGTTTTGATTTGTCTCTAAAATGTATCAAGTCCTCTCGCTACTAGCTTAAATGTAAGTTTTCAGGGGTTATCTGACATCACTACTAGAAAATTTTCAAGTACCTACAGCACTCTGAAAATCTTCAGAAATCTTGTTAGTGTGACTGACAATACAATTCAATCAATTTGGTTGCCAAAAAAAACTATTTATTTTCTTGTGCACTCATTAGCATTGAAGAGCCCAAAGTTCTAACATTTCAGTTGAAAATTTTAATTATCTGGTTTTGAGTCTATGTGTGCTTGTTAGTTTGTTCTATTCAATATTTGTTGTTTTGTCCTGAAAGATTACGAGTTTGGATTGACTTTTGGTGTTATATACGTACATGCGAAACTTTTTGCTTTGTTCAATGAAGCTGAATTTGACAATTTTACAATTTAACTTATCTGTTCTCTGAAAAAGTTTCTGACTGTTTTCATTCTTTCCTATTGTGTGTAGAAAGCTTGCTTATTTCAATTTTTGATAATCCTTGATACATTATTGTACTATTACAAGGAAACATTTAAGTACAATATAATCGTTATAAAATTGATACAAATTCAGTTTTAGATAAGTTTTTTAAATGCACGAATCCAAACTATAAACGTGGGAAATTTTGGTCTAGAATGAACATATAAGTTGAATGCAAAATGCAATAGTAAAGTGAAAATTGAAGCTTAACCATAAATAGGTCGTAAAATGTTTTGTATACATTTAAATCCTCGTTTTGTTATGATTTAGGAAAAGTCCTTGTGAACTTAATGAAAGGATTATTCACAAGATACGTTCTAAAGTATTTATTTACATTTTCTAATATTTACATACTTTTGCATTAGTTTTCCTAAACAATCAACATCACAAATAATGATTTACGTAAATAAATTATGTCACTTGAACAAAACGATTTTTACCAGTAGTTAGCTGGTAGCTATGTATATATGTACATACAATAATATCACAAGATTTTTACGAAAAACTAGGGAATGTCTCTTAATATTTTAATACATATAATTCACCACAAGGAAATTAATTAACTTCAATAATATTACTGCAACTTCTCCTCTCATCACCACTATTTTATTTCCATTTTAAGTAACAATATCCTACCGCATAAAAAACATACTATCCTCAAAATATAAACAATACGTTTTTTATGATTACACAAATTATATCTTGAATATATAGGACTACATACGATAAGCAAAGTAATATTTCGCTCCACACATGTCTCGGTAGGGTCATAAAGTCACAAGACTTGTTTTTAGAATGCCAATCTAAAAAATATTGAAATCAGCAAAAATACCTACATAATTACAATCCTTAAAATTTTGTACACAATATATACATATTTGCAGTTTAATGCATATATTTTTCAATATCTCTTAAATATTTTTATATGAAGAATATTATGCTACATGTCATATGGGTTCAAATTGTCTAGTTAAACTATAACCGATCTTCTACTGTGGTCTCTATCCTTGCTGGGGTCGTATGGCTTCAAGTCATCAGTGGGAGTGTTCAGTGCGGAGTAATCAATTGGGAAATTACAGTGGAGACTTTGCGGTGAGCAAATACCAAACATAAATTGCCCCGGTCCATGTGGGTATTTCCCTAGGAGAAAGTTTGCGAAACACAGTTTGAACAACTGGTACGTGATGGGGCTTCTACCATCCTGAAAAGCATGAAAAAGTAATTTGGTTCAAGCAAACAAAGTACTCTGAGCTAAAGCTCTACTCGATAGACCTCACGTAACAAAAATCCACAGTTTTTAGACTACGTTTATGCATAAAAGTACGTACATCGGTCATCGCCTTGTAGATGGAGTCAAGCGTCTCGTTTACAACTCGGAAGTCAATACCAAGAAACATGGTATAAAAAGCTCGTAGTTCTTCTTTGGATATTTTCTGGGAACCTGTATCATTCAAAATAAAACCAGTATCATTTAATTTTAATTTATTATATTACGCCCTTCGTTAATAATAAATGAAAAATCATTCTTTATATTTTATTTTAGTCTTTAATTAAGTAAGTAACAAAGAGAGCGCTAAAATATTCTATGAAATTTTACTACACATAATATGAAAATTTCAGTATTTTTTTAAAAATGCGGGCCTTAAATTCTAACATAGCCCCTGCCCCTATTACTGTCTGCATCCCTTCAGTTACGCAGAATGGCTTTTCAGTATTCTCAATTAAAATATTAAAATTGTTCTGAATGAAAGAAGTAATTATGAGCAGAAACTTTTCATCTTTTGCATAAGAATAATGCTGGAATACTTATATCAGTTAATCTAAAAAACTGAAATATTTATTTTAGATGTTTTCTACTTAAGTTTAGTCCGTGTTATTAGATAATTAAGCTAAAATAATCCACAAAGTTTTTTAATTACCTGATTTATTAATAACCTGAAATATAATTTTCGGGAAATACTGGAGCCAAAGTGGAAGATCATCGAGAGCCCGTGCAGTCTCCAAAAGTTTGCCCCATACATCTAGCCATTCATCTAAATTTACGTGGTCTCGAGTTTCTAAATATCATTACAGAAATAAAAAAAAACATAATGTTGTATATTTACACTCCAATACCAGCACAGGTATCTTAAATAATCCCTGTGTGCATACATATTTTAGCCAAACGTAATTTTGATTATGGTGATAAAGCCAACATTGTTGTCATTTACGTTTGTTTGTCTAATTTTTACTTTTTCGTTAACTAGCGTAACAGCTAGGACCTCAAAGTTACCTTTTTCACTGCTGCAGTAATACATAACAGAACAGTCGTCTAATGGCTGGTTCAGGAAGCACTCGAGGAACCCAGAATGGACTTCCTTTAGAACATGAAACTCGATACATTCGGGTGACCATTCTATGTAATGTCGGATTCTCTGCAAAAAATTACAATAAGGCAAATAATATGGGAAATGTGAAAATTCTTACAACGGGAAGCAAAAAATACACAGTATTATATAGTAGTAGAAGCACGAATGATTTATTTATTGTCGTGTGCAAATGTGTATACATTTATTGTTATGTTGTCCGTACTGAATATGTACTACTAGCCATTTCCTTAATTATAACCTAGTTTTTCTCTATCCACATCCTAACTATATGTTATGCACAACTAACACAAATTTTCTTCAATGGACTATTTTTATGTTTGCAAATTGCCATATACATAAAAGTACACCTGTGTTGTATACTAACGACTACATTCTTATACGTTAAGGGACTTATTTGCATAACTTATATGTTTGCGCAGGCCGACTTGGATTAATTTTGAAGGCATAAATGTTCTGCGTGAACTACTATAGGGGAAAAATTATACAACGGTATTGTCATTACATGTCTTGTACTTATAACGATTAGTTGTCAACATTGTTCCACATTCAATGTGATGTAGTTATATGAAAACATTTTTCCTGATGTGTTTATTTATAGGCAGCTATTGCTTTATTTTTTATATTCCATTGTCAGATTTTTATTTCAGAGCCTAAAACCACCTAAATGCATTGTCGTGACCTTGTTTGGATGAAGCCAGTACTACATGCATGTGATGATGGAATGGGACGGAAAAGCTTTACTCTTGTCCCCGAACTGTGACCCCAAGGGCAGGAGATCAAAAACCGATCGACGAACAGGTAAATAAAACAAAAGCCATTGAGAAAAAATTTGGCTCTTGGCATTTAAGAAAACATGCTACGTCATTGCCCAATATTTACATGCCAATGTTTTGATGGATGGTGGCTTCCCACGGGCCACGGGATGAAAGAGAAGTCATTAATATTTTATTAATTACTTCTAACTTTAAAATATGTAGTGCTTCCGAAGAATTCAATATTTATAATTTAGCTCTCTGTATATTTCCCAACGTATCAGAATTTTATTTGTACTATACCATATACTATCAGATATATACTTCCCTAGTTTCAATTCACCTGTAAAAGGCAATTGATAGTTCATCAAGCAAAAAAAGTTTATATCCTCACTTCACAAAAAAAGACTCGCCTTTTTTGGCTAGAAAGAAAGTGTTGACACTCAAACATTTAAGTCAAACGCCGAAATCGATGTATGTCACGATCATCACTTTTCTCTTCTATGCAAGAATTAGCCAAACTATCCTTATGTATCAAGGTACCGGAAGCCGAAATATTGTGCTTAGATGAACGATTTTTTTTTCTGTAATGCAACATCCAGAAGGGATAGTAATGCAACTTAAGGGAAACGTAAGAAATGGCAAAAGACAATCGAGTTTTTATTGTTTAAGTGACTCTTAAATTGATAAATGGCTAGTGTAAAAACTCAACGAAAGTTGCAAAAATTCTCAGGCAATCAACCACTAAACAAATATTGGTAGGTGTGTCCACGGGGAGCTGGAGCCACAAAAATACGGTCGTTCTAAAATTCATGTTTGCACTCGAAATGAGTATGTGGAAACCTATATTTTTTGCTTTCCGACAGAACGCTAACTGTAACGAATAAAAAAGTGGATAAAAGTACAATTTTATGCTCTCAAAAATAAGGAGTCAAAGCCAACTGTAGTGCAGGTGCCGACTAAAGGTACAAGAGTGCTATATCCATCATGCTGTCATACAGTTGAATGTTGAAACTATACTATCTATTCTGAAGAAAAATAACTCAAAATGATTTAGCGGTGAAATATATAGCATTATTTAATTTCTTCCGGTCATTCGTACAGTTCAGAACATCACAAAAAGGATTACTTACAATTTAGTACCAGGCAAACCTGAACTAAGCGAAAAAAAAACCTATTGACAAAGTATTCGTTTACCTTTCTTTTCTACCACCGCAGCTTTCTTGTTTTCAGGAAACATCGAAAATGTGAGAAAACGTTATTACGACCAAAAAAATCACAAAACTGTACTTTCGACCAAGTGCAAAAATCGTTAAATTTTTTACTCAACTTTTACAACATATGTGCACTATCATTATGGCTAGACTTTATACTGCCTTGTGGGCTGAGTCCACACGAATTGCCAAAAAAATATGTAGGAAACTACTTCACAACTTGGTTAATTACTTATGCCATGCCTTACCTGATTCAATGCAACAAAGTCAGCTGCGGAAATCACATCATCGTGGTTCATATCTAGAACGTGACGAAAAAAATGGGTTAGCTTGGTCTTTTGAAAGTCGGTAAGAAGGTCCCGGTCTGGTTTCTCTTCCTCCTTCGTCGATAACGCGTCATCATCATCAGCTCCTCTTTGTACGTACGTAGCTATGCAGAAAAGAGAAAGGAGGAAAAAATAATTGTACTTGTACTATAATTTAGGTTCCATACATATGCAAAAACCAAATCGAAAAGAAAATGAGCGAAAAAAGGGAATGTGTAGAAACACATTGTAATTGCATGTATACGTCCAACAATGTCTTCAAATATGCAATAACAATAAGCTAGAGGAAAGCGCGATATCACGCTTTTACTTTTTACGGGCAGTCATTCAATTCGACAAACACGCAATCAACCATTTCAAGATTACATCCTCTTGTGTACACGCTAAGTACGCGGGTATTTAAGCTTATGCATGACCAGGCATACCAGCAATGCAGTAGTTGGTGTAACCAAATATTTCTCTAGCATATTTTCATGCCTTTTCTTTCGTGGCATTTTTCTGGAGTACATTTCACACAAATATCAACCCACAAAATCAGAAATTGCTGGGAAAGAGGGAGAAAAACCATCAACAGAAAAAGAACAATGCAATAACAGTTAGGCGTAAAGAGTAGTTTTGTTCCTATGTTTTTTTTCCATGCAAAATAAAACCAATTCTGTCATGCAAGCTTTTTAGGATTTGTTTGTATTCTTACATGTATAAACAAGGAATAGAAAAGTCATTGCATTTTATGCCATTTTTCTTGTAGTTTGCAAACAATATTTTGTCCATCAACAAGCGTAAACTTGCGTTATCTCAGTCAAGTAATATTTCTTTCTAGCTCAATAAATAAAATGAATTGGATTAGAAGAGAAACGAGGGTGTATAGCAGTTATGCAGTTATATTCCATGAATTGAAAATGTTAAAAAGAGCAATTTACAGTTTTACACAATGCGAATGTTGAATGTAAAATGGAGAAAGTATAAAATTGCGATACCTCATTAGATAAACTTTTTTTTTTGCTTATTTCAAATAAAAAAATATTCAGAACATAGCTGGATTGCAGTCGCATATATTTTTCCAGTATATTGTCTGCGTTGACGAATTTCTATATTATGACTGTATTCGAATTACGTAGCACAGGCAGAGTCAGGCCAAGTTATTCCATATACAGTCCAATGTCAAAGACATGTAAATTTACCTATGATAAGTGTTGTCATACGAAGTCCATTAGTCCATTGGACACGAAACACAATTTAATTTCAGTTCACAATGGAAAAAAATAACAAATTCTAAAATAAAGTGCGACCGAGAAACTGCTTTTTACTCTAATAATTGAAACAAGTTGTACATGTATGCTAAATTGGACAGCTTTTGTGCAAAGCCCCCATTTTCTTTTTAACTTTTACACTCAAAATTTTTGTTGCTTAGTCTGGTTTCCTTTTAGCCCGTACACTCTCCATAATAGCACAGCAAACCAAAAATGTACACCTTTCGTCCATCCGCAAGTATGTATAATATGTAGCACACATGAATGTACAACTAAAAGTAAACTTGTTTTTGTGGCTGCAGAAAATCTCATTTACAGTTTGAATATTTTATAAAAAGAGAAAGTTGTTTTTACATTAGTTGTTGGACTGTGCATCTTTTACTGCTCTTGTTAGTTTGTTTGTTGGAGTCTTCCCTCTGTTTGTGATCGTTTCATTATTGACGTGTGTCTAGAGCTACAGGCCAAATAGTAGACGATGAAATATCACAAACAACAGCACCAAAGGGATAAAACAACATTTCACACACTTTGTGAATGAAAACTTTTCCATGTATCCGTACTTTATTTTGACTTTTCGTAGAATTGTGGACGGTCGACTTTTTATGTTTTAAAAGAATAACTACAGAAGCAAGATAAAATTGTTCGAAATATGTCTCCGCACCTGAATAGTAGTCTTAAGAGCTTCTTTTGAGTCATCGTGTTAACACACGGTGACTGACAATAACGATTATCCTTCTCGCTGTTCTATGTACCTGTTTTGATGCTTATACTTCACTGAATTTTAAACAAGATACCAATTACATTATAACTATAATCAAAATAAAAGCAGCAACAAAAATAGTCCATCAAAAACAAACACCAAAAATATGTAGGCATATATTAAACGAAAGAGTTGGAAAACGAATGGGATAAAAGAAAAATCATTGGACAGGATGACAATGACAGGTCTATACACTGACACTAGAAGTTAATTATTATGATTATTGAGAAAATATTTATGCAAAAATAAAAATGACACTAGAATTGGTGGCCTTTTCGTATCGAAATGACAGAGAATAGTAGTCGTTTTTATGTTTGGCTTTACTGGATTTTGTCTGTGTTTTAACTGGCACACAGTAAATATTGATTTCACACTATTTACTACACTACTGCCAACAGCAGCGATGAATACTGAATAGAAAATGAGGTTGTTGTATGGAAAGAAGCGAATAAAGAATAGGAAAATATGGAAATCATTTTCATTCGCTCTTACACAAGAACTTCTTTTCCTGGATAATTTGTTATGCAGCTTGAGTAGAAGTTTTTGTTGGGAAATGAATGAAATTCCTTTTTCGTATCGGTTTTTCTTAAGTAATTTTAATGAAATTCTATGCGGACTAAACCATACGGCTGCCGTATTTTAAGAAAAAAGTTTCAGTACAGTGTCCTCAAGTTAAGTACACGCTGGAAAGAGCAGCAGGACACAATAAATTATGGAAAATCATTATTTCCACACAAAAGAAAGTCATAGAAGGTGAAAATACTTAGGAATTGCGATAAAATCTATAGCTTCTTGGACAAATAATTATGATAAGAAATTGAAAAGATAGCAGCGAAAGAATTTTTTTGCATCTAACTTAATTAGCAAAATTTATTTTATGATTAAATTTTGATATGATTTGAAAACCATGATTTTGTACACTAAATATGAATAAATTATGTTTTATAATAAATGACTGCTCACTTCTCAAAACTGTGAAATGAAATATGGCAAACATCATGTATAGATCAGCAATTTTTTATCAAAAGGCAATCAATTTTGCACGTGTGCACGAACGCTGGGTTTTGGTTTTCGATTATTTCCCTCTTTTATCCAAGTTCTTGGAAATAAGCACAAGGGAAAAAATAAATCATCTCTTGGGAAAATGAAAACGTAATAAGTTATTACAAAAAGCATATTTCTTCAATCTACTCAGTGTAAAAACTAAAACCAGTAAGGTAAGGATGAATGACAAAAAGCAGATTGTTGTATATAAATACTTGTTTACGTTGATGTGCTGGATGAAGTTAATAACAAGTCAGTCGTATTCAGGAATTATTGAAAAGAAAAAAAAATGACTTCATTTTATGAAAACTAGAGTAAAAGCAATGAAAATCAGTTTCCCCAGGAAAGTAAACAAGTGTACTTTAAAAAGTATATTTAGATTCGTAGAAATATGGTAATAAAGAGCTATGAATTCTGTATCTGTATATAAGCTATGCTTGCATATGTAATAAAACTTTTGTGATTTTATCAGGCAGGCAACATTCTAAAGAAAACATTAAAAAAATCAATGAAAAGTTTCATCATGAAAGATAAGTTTTGATACGACTAAATTTCTCCTTTTAACCTTTTGCACTCCACTAATATCAACTTTCATAAATAAACTGTGGGAATGTATACATTTCCAACTTACTCTGTAAACTTTGAAAAGAATAGTGTATTAAAACTAGTTAATTATTACTACTTACCCCAAACATGAACACTCCAACCCGCCGAGGGTTTACTCTGACTAATTGAAGATGTTGATATTTCTTCACTTGGAATATCCTGAGAAAACTTTTTCGTTAAGCTTCTAATTTTCCCGAAACCTGACGATGTTCTCGTTGGTGGAACTGATGAAATTGTAGAATCCGCACCAGAAGCTCCTGCTGCCACACTTGTATTATTTATTGAAGAAGACGTGCCACCAGCACCACCGCCACCAATTCCTCCAGATTGATCCATGGAGCCACTATGGCCAAGCACTCCACTTGGTTGATTCTGCAAAGCCGTATTTCCTCCTCCACTGGAAGCATAAGGTGAACTGGAATGGTGTTGCTCACCACTGTCACCTGTCTCACACTCTGATTGATTCTCAGGTAAAGTTTTCCATCTTCTTATAAAATCTTTTGTTTTGTCTTTCGTTCTCCCACACGCTGATCTCCAGTTATGGAATATTTTCCTTGTAACACGGATTGTATGCTTGTCAATTTCATCCGGTCCTACTGTGCTATTAGTGTTATTTGCTCCTACAGCAATGCCACCACCTGCACTACTACTTCCAGTTGGAGTAACACATGTAGAGTCAGAAGTTGATGAATGCCGACTTTTACTTTTGTTTCCACTAATTCCACCACTACCACCGCCACCACTACCGTGTTTAACTGGACTAGAAGGGGGCTTGGTACCCGTTGGGGTATTGATTGTGGAAATGTTCGTCGAGTTATTTTGCTGGTGAGTATTCATTTCTGTCTTGCTGCGTGCCCCACTTTGAAAACAACCATAAGACGTAGACGAAGAACCTGATACAATTATTCCGTGAGAAGTGTCATCTGAAGAACGACTAGCTATTGCAGAGTCATCAGCGAATTTGATAGTTTTCCTAGTTTTTGGAGTTGAAGGGGAAAGACTTTTTGCAACGTTTCTGTCCGTGTCTTTATCATTTGATGTAGACACAGATGTAGCACCAGTACCACTGCTAGAAACCGATGAACAAGTGGTAATGACACTGGATCTCTGCTGACATGCTGAGGCAGTTGTTGCAGTACCAATGCCACTACTATTACTACTGACTTTTGTTGATCCCCATGAAGAAGAAACAGCAGCTGTACCAGAACCAAAAGTTGTAGTACCACTGCTACTTCCACTATCTCCATCAGTCAAAGAGCTAATGGGGCTTGGACTTTTGCTTAATGGGATGGGATTATTTGGACTAATACTCCAGTTGTTGCTTGCACTATTATAGATTGCAAAAGTGTAAGATGACGAGGGAGAGATCCCGGTCGGTTGTTTGTTGGCACAATTGTCAAGGTGTTGGTTCACTGCTCGGTTTAGTGACATGAAGGAAAAGTTATGATGATGGATAGGTTGATGGGTGGGTAAATGGTAGAGTAGGGATTCAAGGCGGATAGGATAGGGTGAAAGAAAGGGAAAATTAAGACGGGTATGTTAAAAGATCGTCTCATGTATTCAGCGTGTCCTTACTGTTGTGTTCCTGTCATCCTTTTTGTTTAAAGGGATGTCTTAACTAAACCACAAGCTAATTTCGTTTAACTTTTGCCCTGCCTCAATGTTAATGTATGTAGCTGTCAAATGTTGAACGAATGAACCAAAAGTAACGAAATTATGATTCGGTAATAATTTTCAGTCTTGAAAGCATTTGTGGTAAGGGAAAGGGAAGCACCATCAACTTACTCATACAAGACATTAAAACAAACCTCTTGTTTTGATAAACGATGATGTAATATATGGACCTCCACTTAAACTGTTCACATTAATTTTTCCCTAGAGTCACTATAATTTGCTTTGACATTTTGAACATGTACCAACGTAAAGTCAGGGAAAGTAGCGAGTATGTCTTGTACATTAGATATACATACACATAACTGTACTGTATTACACGAGTGAAAATTAGATTACAGATTTAAGTAGCTACTCCGTCACTCCCACAATACTACCACCACTATGCTGTTTTGCTGCTGAACTCCTTCCTCGGTGACTTCAAAAGAGACAAATTATCCGCGAAATATTCTCCTGCCTGTAAAACAGAACAAAATAAAAATCCCATAATTGCGCAATTTTCAACTTTATTGCCTTCCCTTTTCTGGCTTTTATGTTTGGACTTTTCTTATGTCAATTTCACAATGGCGAATTTCATTAATCTGGAAATAATTAGATAAGGAAGTCTTCCTGGTAATGTATCATGAACGTGCGAAAGAGATTGTAGCGTG
>JAQIWN010004270.1:0-11505 GCA_034699025.1 Entomobrya cf. arborea Gr-Col-00668
ATAGTGTGCAATATCTTCTTCGTCCTAATGATCATTATCATCATCTCGAAAACACTCATACTACCTCCCTCACTGTCTCTTATAACTTTTATATTTGGAGAGGATTGGGATTATATGCATGTATGTGTGTGGTGCGTGCTTACTTTGTCGTAGTTATTATTAGAATGCACCTTCTATTATTACCACTACTTTAGCTCCTTGCCAGAAAAGAGAGACTGAAAGGGCGACACTGTAACCATCTTTCTCTGACTCACCGCCGCTACCAACCACCACGACAAATAATACTGACTTGATAGATTGGATTCTTCTCGGGTGACAAAAGGTATGTGTGAATTCTCTGGTATTAGTACTGGTAACAATAAGAATTTCATTTCCGTTCTCTATAATAGAGGAACATACACACAAAGAAAATAAGAAACGCTTTCTATTCTTTTTTGTTTGATTCTTTCTTTTTCCTCCGTACTATTTTTTCTGCCAATATCATGGAAGAGTGGAAGTGAGTGAGCTGTAAGCAAAGCAATCAAAGCCACAAGAAGCATGAACAACATCAGAACACATACTTTTATGTATGATCCTTTTCTCCCTTTCTTAGAAGAAGTCTAATATTTCTATCCACAATATTAAGGAATATACTTTGTGATCTATCTGGTCGTCCCTTGAACTTTCTCTACAGTTCTTCCTTCTACATGATATGTAAGTAGGGCTGATGTACATTTAAACGTTGCCAAAGCTTTTGGTATTGTACTGGTAGTCCAATGGTCGTCAGATGGATTGAAAATGAGAACGTTACGCAGCAAAGTTTAACTTGGCTCACTATCAATATTACACATCCAATGCCGATTTAGAACACATTTTATTTTTCTCGCTATATTCTAGTAGATAAGTTACGTAACATTATTCGGGAAGAAATTGAAATCATAATATTCTTGAAAAAATAATGTGGAATTCAAGTGAAAGTACCTCAAGTTTGAAGTCAATAATGAGGTTTTAAAGCTACTACGGGGCGATACATATTAAATATAAATACTACATAATCGGTTGATGCACTAGTGTTTATTTTTATGGCATTATACCAATAATGAGTTTTAAAAGAAAATTGCCACAGGGTTTGCCCTAAACAATGAATTTAGTGTGGTGATGATAGCGTCCGTCCGTTACCACTACAGCTTCTGCATGTGAGTTTGTGCATACATATGCATATTCAATATGTACATGTGTGTTTCAGGAGATAAACCACCACCACCAAGTTGTGGTTTTCTCTTTTCCTGTTAGCTCTCTCTCTCTATATACAACATTTTCCTTTATCAAAGCTTTTGGCAATTTCACCACATTACCAGACCACTCCAACGTTGTCGTTCGTTTAAGCACACCGATAACACATGCCTATACCTACATATCTCTGGATTCTGGGTACAGCAAACACACATGATGGGTATTCATCGCATCACACAAAATATTATTTGCAGACAAACATTTTGCACGATGAAGTGCAAAGGGAAAATATTTTAAAATAGGATCACATACGAAATGATGATTATGATGGATACTATTAACGTATAAATGTAGGCGTGATAAAGCGTGCGTGGGTGAGAGCAGGGCGGTAGTGCGTAATCAAGGCGTACATTTGTCTACATTTCTTTGAGTACGATCTACGGTGCAAAACTGCTGACATGCACGTGTTTTTTCAAACCTGACGACATTTTTACCATATTTGGTTTCTTCCAATGTCCACTAACTCTATATTTCAGAGGTTTCTAAACAAATGTATGCAAATACAGACAGAGGAAACACGAAAGTAATGCAAAATGGATGCATACGACAAGGACACGTACTTCTGGAAATTGTGCGCAATCTTATCTTTGCATGTAAACTTTTTCAGTGTAGAATATACATACATACGTAGTACATACTATACAGGCTGAATTGGAGTCGTACAAAAAAAATACAATCCGAACTCGGGCATAAAAAGGAAATTACAAAGGGCATGTCTCTAGAAACGGACTCAAGCTCAACAGTGTACCCAATTGGAAAAGGTTAATGCACTGTGTACATAGGAAGAAAGTTATCCAGCTTGTTATTTTATTTGGAAGGAGCAAGGACGCAATAACATCATCCGGATCTATTTGAATTCATTTACCCCTATCAACACACTGAAACAGTATATGTCCTTATACTTATCAAAGAACAATACAATAACAGTTCACAATCAGAAAGAAAAACGCGACTGTTCGACTGTTGTCATTAGCTTAAACCGAGTTATAAACTGTAGCTTTATCTTTGTGTCGTTGTGTGTGTGTGTCCCGTACACATGTATTTATTAGTTGGATGTGCAACTACGAGACTCGTCGTAGATCGCTTCTTATGTTTTCTCTTTTTTGCTATTCCTGAAGCTCCTACTGCGACAAAAAAGGACAACGACTAAAATAAGCCTTTTGGTGAAGTACTGGATGGAGTAGAGTCTTGTTCGACGGAAAAGCGATTATCGAGTACGTGCCAAAATGCTGATTTCCCGGCTTCCTCAGGAAACGACTATATGTTCATGTTCGAAAAATGTGTCTACAATATATCTCTGTGATTCTCTTGCTAAACTAACTTACCCATTTTTCTTTCCGCTAGCATTAGTAGTAATACTAATAGTAATGATTATTTTTCGCTTGTGTTGATTCTCTGCTAGCTTCTTCGGTAAAAAAATCTGCCCTAGAGAATATTCCTTAATAGGCTTTTGCTTTGTGGTGATAATTATGTCACATTATGTGTTTGTATGTAACTACTTCAGCTGAGAAACTCGACGTAATATATAAACAAACAACATATTTTTTTTCTGAAGAACGTGTACACATTTTGTTTCGGCATCACCATCAGTATCAGTCCTGGGAAAGAGAAGAAGTCATTCTTTAGAGGTAATATAACACTAACACACCATTATTGCTCAACCCAACATCATTGACTGAGTTTCTGTTATCGCAGCTTTACAAACGGATACGGAAATTAAATCTGGTCGTGCCCTTCCTTACTCACGTTTACAAGCTTCCTTCCCTTACTGGCTTACATACTAAAGCACATATATATTTTATAGAATGGGTACATACCAAAACGGCAAGAGAAAAGAGCTTTTTGTCATAAAACTCGTGTGGTAAAAGGAGAAGGAAATATTATATATTTGCGTTTGTCATCGATTTTGTCTTTGACCTTTTTTTCTCTTGAAAATTTACACAGTATTTCATCCTACCATTTTTACAAATAGGATTTTGTATTGAAGACATAGTCTAAATTTTTTCCAGTAGACCTGTTCAGAAACACAGTTCCTGGGAAATTTGCACATCCTATTCCCATTTACTATTCACATGTGTGCACATTGCATTGACGTTAATGGTTAATTTGCCGCAAAAAAGAGAAACTTTTTTTTTTTGAATATTCAGTGGAGGCGCAGTGTATGTAATTTCCAGATATATCTTTTGCCATTGCCTTGCCCAAAAACTAGAGAATGTGGAATGACGAATGAACAAAAATGGAACTTTTTTCCCTATATTTTTCCATCTGCCGTAAAAAAAGTTTGATCAAATACGACCGCGAATGTAATATTAAGAAAATACGTTTGTGGTCTAGTGCAGTAATATGATATAAGCTTTCTCCCAGAGAGAGAATCTCTGTTCATTATGCTGTTCAGCAATACTGATATTTTTATTTCATTTTAAGAACTTTTCCATCTTCCTCGCATGGAGGCACACTTTTTTTTCTTGCGGTTTGCTTTATAGCGTTTTTACTCCCACCGAGCGATCGAAACACCGTACAACATACCACACAAGAACAGAAGAAGTAAAGGAAGAGAATGATGAGCCATCTTCCACAACAACGACTCATATATCTACTTTTATATTCTCATCGTTGACTCCATTACCGACACATAAATGAATACGTGAATATGTTTAAAAGTAGTGTATATGCCCTTATTATGAAAAAATAACTATCAATATATCGTGTGGAATACTACCACGCAGTATGTCTGTTATGTTGTTATTATGAACCAACAGGGTATACTTTATGGGTTCGATCTTTTCATAGAAAAGGTTCCAGATATTTATTTGATATTTATGCATGTGTATAATAAAAACTTTTTTCTTCTAAAATAGTCTCATTTTTCAAGTTTTTCTAGGCCATTTCACCCTGAAGCAAGCTGGGCGGACAGTTTCCAAGTCCAGGCAAGCGGGAGGAGAAAGACATGCAAAAAACTGATACAATGTACATTTTAAGAAGCACTACCAGCAAACCAGAACAGCAGCATCATAATCATCAGAGAGGAAAATGTTTTCTGCATTTTACTTTGCATGTAAAAAGTGTATCTATTTTTTTTACAAAGGAATGTACATGCGTGTATTGGATGGGATAGACTCACATATAACTCAACTCAACCAAATATTATGATGCTCGTTAAAAGTGCTGCACTCGTGGAGAAGAAGAGGCAACTCTTTAAAACTCAGCACTCAGCTTTCAACAATCCCATCAAGTAAGAAGAACAGTCTGGCCTACCAGCATACCAGAGAGCCAGAACAGTCATTCCACTACTACTTCTCATACTACCCCTTTTATTGCAGTACAGACCTTCGAGGAAGATATTGTCTTCATCTCTGTTTTTCGCGAGCTTGTTGCCAAAAAAATTCTTCAGCTTTCTCCTCCTTTCTCTTTTTTCTTTTTCTCATAAAAGAAAAGACAAATTTCAGATATGTTTCCGTATCTTTCCTACACCAACTCCAACTCAATAGTTGCCTAAATATAGTTCACCAGAAACAGTAGAGAATGTTTGCATGTATGTACTCAAAGCAAGAGAGAAAACGGTAATGTGGCAGAGAAACACTTTATAAGTTGGATAAGTGCACTTATGATGACTAATATATAGAAAGTGTACTACGTGAAAGTATAAATATTTCGAATGTATGTATTTCTGGAGCGAGACATGCTTTCAGTTGGTCATGGTGTAGGATGGTGTGTGGTGGTATACCAAAAATGCGCTGAAAAAGCACTTGAACCTTTTGTTCTTTCTCTTCACATGAATTTATTGCTTTTAGGTTGCAAAGCACATACAAAGACATACATTTCTATATTCATACCTACGCAAAAATACACTCATGATTTATAATAATCATCAACGTAGTAGTAATGGTAGTGAATATTCACATGGAATATCATGCAAAGATTTTTTCCATATAACAAGAGCCAAGGAAAAAACTAAAACTTTAGAAGATTTTTCGAGAATAGAATCCATCTAAGGAAAAATTTATCAAAAGTACACTAAGTAATACCTATGTCTGGTTTTCATGTTAGGTACGTAGTTTTGTCAAGTAAAGCTTGTTACAAGTAAAGTTGCTCAAGGCAAACTTTTTATTGCACAAAAATGCACGCGTGCAAAGTGCATCAACTGGATAGGCACTATTGTTATTGCATTTTCAATAACCATATCACCCTCAGTGCAGAAAGAAGGAAAACGAAATAGCCTAAAGACAAGAAATAACATGGCAGGGGATATTAATTATATTCTCAAATATATTAGCGCAATTTTCCCTTATAGAACGGTTCTTGGCTAGAAGCAATGTAAAACGCTAATGTATGTGGATACAGGAAGGCGAAAGCAAAATAGTACAGCTATGAAAGTAAAATAGCTTTACGATATTGCGAAATACAGCGGCGACTGAGACGAATGATGGGAAGGAAAGAAAATGAGGGGAAGCAGCAGCTGCATAATATTTGTATAAAGGAGAAAAACTTGTAGAAACACTGAAATAACATGATTGTGTGTAGCCTTCAAGAGAATATGGCCAAGTAGCCAGACCAAATTTCATTTCACGATAGAAAAATTTTATGGGGAACATTATTAACATTATTATTGTAAACTTTGTCCCAGAAGAGAAAGAAAGATCCCTGTCTTTACTTCCCTGTGGACTGTCGGTAAATGAGTATTGCGACTTCCGAGCAAACAATAATGCTAACAATATAGTGACAGTATAAGATTTGAAGGGTATGGAAGCTAATGTATTTCCGTCGCATGTTTGTTCTTTAAGTTATTCTCAGTATTTTGTCAAGCATTCAATTAAATTTAAAGAAACTCTGAAAAGTAGAATCATAAAACCTTTGTTTCTTCTATTTTATATGAGTGGATTAATACCATCTCAAATATCAGTAGTGTTGGATTGCTTGACTTCCTGAAATCATGGTTTACAGATTGCTAAAAAAATGTGAATCGAAACTCTAAGTCCTATCATTCTCTTTTGGGACAAGATTTAAATACGTCTTCAAATTTACTATGCATGTATGGGTAATGTAGACTTTTACTGAAAATAAATATAAAGTAGAGAGTATATTGAAGATGATCACCATACCTGAAGATAAGCAGGAAGGAGGAATCCAGAGTTCTCCATAAGTCTCAAGACGAGCTCAATAGAGTCACGAGAACTTTCAGCCCCATTATGCCAGTAGCGAACCCGACCAGCACCAACGTCTAGCAAAGAGAAACTTTCACCTCGTGTTGACCCCGATCCAGTGGTTCTCGTCGTCACCTGTAAAATATCCCATGGTTTTATAGCATTTTCATTTAGACTGTTATTCCAATACGTTTGCTACATCCAGAATGAAGTAGAAGACAAAATAGAGAAGAAAGGAGAAGGATTTTGATATCGGATCGTCCTACAAGGAAGGAATTTACTTTTTGAGGGTACTCCCAAGTCTTCTTGTACGTCTTCTTGATTTGCATGCATGCCTAGAAGATATTAAATGGAGCAAAAGAGTTCGCCAATGTCTTTTCTGTGGTTTTTCTCTTGAACGACGAAAATTGGTTACTGTGTTTTCCCTACTAATTCTTTTCCATGCCTTCGCTGAAATTGTATTGGATCAAGAGGACAAGAACAAGAGCAATGCCCCATGCAGCTTTACTAGATTTATTTGCGTATTCGCATAATCTTTACATAGGTATGCATGCAAGCACAAGAAATATATAGAATCAAAAGCGTGTGTGAGAAATTTCTTGTGCATTTTGAATGAGAGAATATAAGTACGTAGGTATAATTCGGGATTTAAGAAGTTTTCTTTAATGTTGCTCAAGGTGTTGGCGGCGGCAGTGGTGAAAGTATAATCGTAGCATCAGCAACGGCAGTCAAACAAGCCTTGCATGCTCTTCAACGGTCTTGACACAAAATATATGCCTGTGTGAATTGAATCCCCTTTCCTCTTACAACTCACGTTTGGGCCATTCAGGAAGTAATAGCAAATTAAAATGCTTTCACGGTTGCCCATTACCATTTAATTCCGATTGTTTGCAATATATATTCCATGTAAAGTCGCTGCTATTACTTTATTTTCATGGAACATGGAAATTCAGATACTTGGAAGTAAGACGAACAAAGATTATTTTCAGATCCTATGGTCGTGCATGACTAGAAGATGTGAATTTATTAATTCAATTATTGCTTAACTCTTTCATTGTTTTTGATCCTTCCTACTTGTTTGTGCCCTGGACCATCAAAATCATCTAACCACTTAATCATCCTTGTAATTAAAAGTGTTATGCCCTAATCCATGTAATATTTCTTAAAATAGTGAAGTGACAGCAGGACACTAAGAAAAATAAATATAAAAACAAGTCGACAGACTTTTCTTGGATGAAACACAAGTCCCCAAGACGAGACGATGCAAAAAAATGAGTCAGAGAAATTTATAGATAAGCGTATGTTTATACTGATGGGTTTCATGCATTGTGTACATCCTATCCTAATACAACAGCTCTTCAAAACACACTCGGATGAATCGTCTAGATCCCTTCCTGTCTGCCATCACGGCAGTAAACGCATCATCATTCCTTACAAAAATTGGAGCAAACGCGATACAAAACATTCACACATTATTTACCATCAAACTTTCACCTTACTTTCTGCCTCTTGAATCTTACAACAAATAAAAAAGCTTTCATAAAGTGCTTTCGAGTACACATTTGTAATATCCGTACATTTTTTATACAACTTATACTTTTATACCTAGTGATACACCAGAGAGATCGAAACAATAGACAAATGATTTTTTCTTCAATCTTTTTCTCCCCCAAATGCTGACTTTACCATATTAATTCGGTCCCCAAAATATACAAGCACACTAGATACACACACTTTCTCCATCCCTGCCTTTCTCTCGTCGGATCCATCCATATGCCATCCATATCGTTGTCGTATTTCCCTTGTCCTCTTGTTTTTTTCCTCTCGCTTTCACCGTAGGGATCAATCTCTGTCAATTTTTGCTGAACAATCCTCCCCAAAGACGCAACTCAGTCCGTAGGCGTTAATAATGTTAAAAGCGTATCAATGTAGTAGCAGTATTTTCGCCGCTTGTATGTAATATGTATACCTAACATGTAATATCAGATCATAGCTGCATATGTACATAATTGATCAGTGAATATTATGAGACTATATACATAAGCATGGATTATATGTCTGCTACTTTTCTATATAACTCAAATACATATAGAGCAGAAAGAAGCTATTTAATCCTTGGAAATGAATAAAGCCTTTATATAGCACTTTGAAGGTGTCATAGTAGTACTGCAGATACAACGAATTTACATGGGTTTGGGTTTTACATTAGAATAATAATTTCTCCAGTTTACTCCGCACGAGTGATCCTGTTGTGTTGTGTGAGAATAACTTGACTTGGTCGTCGTTAGAATAGGGAGATTGAACGAGTGAAATGAGTGTTTGTTATGCATAAAAAGGAGCATCGCATATCAATATTTGACTTTTACTTCAAAGCCAAAATATTCATTTTGGTTGCGTGCTTATAAAGCCAAAAACCCAAGTCATTTGTTTACTACAGAGCTCCTCACTAGTTAAACATGCTAATACCAACTTTACTCCTATTCATCGAAAGACCTTTAGCGCGATTGTTGTTTCTGAGCCTGGTTATTCTTCCGAATTTTTTGAATCTGGTCTGCTGAAGGATTGGCTTCTATATATTACGACTTCTAACCGCACTAGTTTAGTAGGGGCGAGGACATTTATAACAGCTGAATATAATAGCATGGATCATTTTATCATCTTTCTATTCTTTTGAGAAAACAGTCATTCACTGTCATTAATATTAAATTGTGCAATGAATCAAAGTCATCAGGACGAAGTGAATCCATGCATGCTTGTATCATGGTATGATGCTGTATATTATGGCTAAATTCTCGGAGGATTCGTCGTGTAATGTGTCGTTTCCAAAAAGTTTTTGATCATCGCGGCTACACAGGAAATTTAGGAAAGGGAAACGACGCGATGAGAAAAGGCATACATGCATGTGCGCATGCATGCTCCGCTCAAATAACTTAAAGTAATACATTTATAAACTATCTGATAAACATATAGGTACTATGTGTGTATTTATTCTCAAATGTCAGTTTAGAATTCATTGTGCTTGGGTAAAACCAGAAGATACACAGAGCACAGTAGTGAAAAAAACAGGAATGGTAAGGAGGAAAAGGAGGACAGGAAAGGGTTTAGCAATTTATCACAGAAAAGAGACTCAATAATGTATATGTATAGATAGGACTAATAGGGCATACAGAAGAAATAGTGAAAAACAATTTTTTGCAAAATAGATTGGCTTTATGTATAGTACCTCTATTCGGCCTTGTTGTGGCTGTTTTGAAATGCGAAATAAAACACCTGATTCTCGAATACCAAACTTGGAAAGGTCAAGAGTTATAGTCAAATGACGAGGTGTGATGATGACAGAGTCTCCTTCAGCAACATGCAACGGGTTCACTCGCATTATCTCCAACTCACCGACATCTGTTTGAGTCACAATACGAATCACATCTCGTGGGATGGTGATCACTTCCAGAGAGTTCGTTCCAGACGAAATACTGCTGGTTGATGTTGCATTCCCTGTGGCATTTCCTGCGGCTGCACCTGAAATTGAGGCGCATCTGTTGTTTGTGGTGCCTCCACCACTTCCATTATTACTTTGCTTTCCAATACAGTATCGCTCGTCTAGCACGTTGCAGCCTGCTGTAACGTTGCTGCTTACATCCACCTCAGGCAGACCGTACGCTTTATCGTCAATGTGCAGAAGCTCGATGCAACCCTGTGTGGGTAATCAAAAAAAGTTATGCAAAATAAATGCAAATATTAGAGAAAGCAGTTCTATGCAAAAGTGGCTTGCATATTTTTTAATGTGAAGAAACTGCATGCTACGTCTGAGCATCAATATTGTTTGTGGGTATAATGAGAAAGGGGATTCACAATATTGGTAGCTTTGTAAGCTGATTGTCGGTATATTGTATATTGTTAGGTTGAGTAAGCTTAAGCTATCCGTTTCAGCAAAACTATTTTCACTATCTCCATTTCAAACCTATAGCTGGGCTGTAATAATTATTGTATTTCAATTGAAAGTAGCAAATTCTTACCCGAAAACTTTGATCCATTAATCCCAACGTTCTAAGTCTCGGTCGTCTACTTTCTTCCACGCCGAGATAGACCATATCTGAAACATCTAGATGCCTACTCCCACCACGTGGAGCAGGCTCTGAAATCCAACTTTGATTGTCCACCATCACAGACAGAGATTTAGGGGATGCCTGTAGATATTCATTGAGAATTACAAAAATATTAAGATCTCTTTCATGCAATAACTTTCACTAAATGACTAATTGCCTATAATCATTACAAACATTTACAAAGCGCAAATGTGCCCTAAAATATAACTAATATTAGAAAGATGAATACACACAGCATGTGAACACCTTTCTTTCACTTCACCTCAAAGGAAATTTTATTACAACCATAAAAAGAACCGATTAATTACATTTACATATACATGCATACATATACATATGATATGTATTTTAGCCCAATATTCTTTCAAATCTCTAAAATCTTCTTTGTGATTCACATGTTTAATTAATTGCTCCAGATTAGACATTTGTTCCAAATAAATACAATTTTATACTAGAGAGCGAACATGTAGAAGAGATTTTAAACTTGTCATATGTGGCTTATCGTTACTTTTTTATTTAATCAAGAATGTGTGTTATGGGATTATGGGAAACAATGACACAAAACAAATGAGACCATACTCTAATAAAAAGCATATTTAGTAGTGAGTCGCCATTAGCAATATCATTAGCTGCCATAGCAACACACTTAATAGTGGTGACATACCATGGTTACCACGCACCGTTTTCGATACAGGGTGGATTGAAAAGTTTTGTCTAAAATCGTAGAAACAGCACCATTTCGTCATTTATGGTCCAAAATTTTCGACCAAAGTGCCATAAAAACCAGAAGAGTCTGCTCTCTACTAATTGTCTACCAGACTTTCGAATTTCGCTTCCTAAATAAAGTTATGGGCAAAAGAAGCTGTAACTGCCATGTAAATTGGAAATTCAAAAATCTGTAAATCCAAAACCCAGTTGAATCCTTTAGCGTGACAATATGTCAGATCATCGTTGCTAAGTCCAGTTTATAGTTAATTTAGATGGACAAA
>JAQIWN010004271.1:0-11504 GCA_034699025.1 Entomobrya cf. arborea Gr-Col-00668
TTTCTTTATGCTTAAATATGTAGCTACACCTTAATTACTCAAAAATCATGGTTCATTAACACTTTTGTACAATGTAAACTTAATTAAAATAAGATTACAGTGTTTACTCTTTGAGACACAGACCTCTCCAAAATTTAAAAATACTTAACATCCAATTGTTCTACTACTCATGTCGGCAGACTACACTACATCCTCCCCCACTTAACAAACTAATATACTATTGTACTGTGCCCGTAACCAGTGTCGAATAAAAATTGTCTAAACTATTTTTTTACTACTGAATTGCACGTACACATCGCATCAGTAAGAACATTCTAACAAGAAATATGACATTGAAAAAAAACTGAAATGAAAAGTGAAATATTATGTTTGATTTACATCTCCCACACATCACACCACCCTCCACCCACCCCATCCCTTCCTAGACTTAAAAAAATAAGATCAACGTTAACATGTTTTACAGCACTAACAGCCAAAGGAAAAGTAACACTGAACATGTCATTCATCAATATAATATAATCTTTCAGAGCTTTTACTTTTTATAAAAATTCCCATTGTTCTAAAACGTATTAAACTTATACATAGGTATATTTAAATACATACATATACATTATTAGGAAGAAAAAATTACCGTTGCAATTTTAGAATAAAAATTTTCCTCTTCATTTCTTCTTGTAAAATTGAAAATCGGATGCTGATGCTGCCACTAATTCATCATATTCATTATTCATGTGTGTTAAAGGAAAAGGGAACATTTTTACACTACTTTTTATTTTACAACTTATTGTTGCAACCTTTACTTGCATCGTCTTGTCTTCAGTAAAAAAAATATTTATTCTTTGGTTGGTCGTGCACATACATTTACTTATTCAACATGAAAAAGAGATGATGAGAACCTTTCTTCCTCTCTATCAGGTTTTTTATATTTTTCTATATCGGCTTAACCTCTGTTTTTCTGTTAAACCTATGCATATTTTATTTTTTCTGTTAAAAGTTAAAAATGATAAAAGCAGCTCGTGTAAAATCTATTGCTATACTGTTTAAACTGCACCGTGTCATGCACTCAAGTCAAACAAGCAATTAAACCTTTCCCCTTTAAAAATAGTCCCCCTTTCCCTTTCTTTTCTCTGATGCGTAGGCGGTGGTGGTGCTCTGTAAAATAAGTATAAAATCTTCATTTATCTCTCTACTCACAACTCACAGAAAAAAAATTCCTCATCAAATGCATACTTTTCTTACTTGTGTAGTATTTCACACTTCACAGTTTAGTTAGCTGATAGTAAAAAATACATACCTACATGTCAATTGGACGAAAGGGAAAAAAATAAAAGTTGAGATCCACTTCCGCTCAAAGTTGTCTTCTTTTCCCATAATATCTACAGTTATCTTGTACACCACAAACCTTTAACATTGCTCTTCTTCTTTATTCCTCTGATACTATTGGTACACTGGCCCAGATTCCGTGCATCATGGCATCATCACCACCACCACCACATCATGTTTTTATTTACCTTTTTATTGAATGCCTAATAAGTTTTGTCGTAATTACGGCCACGACGGTGATGGTGGTGATGATGATATGATTGTAAAATGCATATTGATACCATGATTATATTTTTTCAAGTTTTACAACGTTTCTTTTAATAGGCACACGCACACACTCTTAGAATCTCTGACGCTTAATCAGTGTTGTATGAGTTTGTGCAATTTTTTATTAAAAGTATGTATTTTTGCACTGAATAGGTATATAAATTCTACACTTTTAATACCGATAATGATAAGAAGGAAGGATATATGACTACAAGGTAGACCTACACATAGAAAGATATACTTAAGAGGTTGTGACCTGCGTGGGTGGAATTGAAAGCAAAAGTGGATGAGTGATGCCCCTACTCATATCATAATTTTCATACAGAATTCTAATTCTATGCTGCTTGTCATCAAATCAAAGAAAGAGGTCTTCTCCTTATCTCTTTTCTATTATTATACCGTTTCTTAATGTTTTTACTGTACAGAGAGTCAAGTCAGTGCAGTGCCTTCCTTGATTTTGATCTGGTACAGTGATCAAAGGGTTAAAACATATTTTATACTTTGTTGTGTTGCGATTTGCGATGTGAAATATTTTATACTGTCAAGTCAAGTGAAGCAGATGACCTGGTGATCAATTTTTTTTCAGTTGTGTGCTAGTATTAGTAGTATAGTAATTAATAAAATTGTATTGTATTGGTACAATATATGTTGTTCAATTCAATCAGCTATTTTCAATCATCCTACCCATTCTTTCAAACTATTTCACAATAATACAGTCTATAATAATGGCAAGTTGCCTATGCATCGGGTCTGAGTTTCTTACCAAGAAGCGTAAAGAGAGGATGTTGACGGGACGAGAGAGAGAGTGAGTGAAAAATTGTGCTCGGAGATTGCTTGAATTTGTGATATAATAATGATTGGAACAATTAATTAGGTAAATTATTGGTAAAGGTCTGGGAATTCGGAAAAAATTCGGATATTACCGATTACCAATTGATTGTTACACAAAATTTAAAGCCATCAAAGCAGAATAATCAGCAGTGTTTCTAAAAAATAATCCGAATTGTGAATAAAAAAGTGAATTAAAATGAGACAAAAAAAATGAAAATCGTGAAAAATAATTTTAATTAAAATTTTCTGAAAATTTTTAATAGTGAATTAAATTGTGAATACGTTTTTTTCTCACTGAAAAGTGGAAGTTATCTTCGTAAAACGAAGACAGTGAAAAAGTGAAAGTTTCATGCAGCTTTACTTTTTGTGACGAGACGAGTGCTCTCCTTTTACACTGGCTGCTATTTTTTCTAACGAGTGATTATGCTTTCTTGTGATATTTTCCCGTTTCGTTAAAACTCTGCCATTCTAAATGCCTCGCTTGCGTATTAGAATTCCAATGTGTTATCCCAATGTACCCTTTCATATCACACTTTCGTGGAAGGAAACGACAAACGATCAACGATTTTATTTGGAAAAATTTGGATGGCGGAGGCAGCCCATCAACAAACTTTACCCATTCTGATAAAAAGTATGGCAGGGAACTTGAAAAATATGAAGACAAAAAATGTGACAAGACTCAAGACATTCCTGGCTTGCCATCGTGTTTGCCTTGTGATCATAATTGTGATTTCAAATGTGTCCGAAACGTCCCCATACTTGGCTCGCAGACAAGGGGTAAAATATCATTTCACCCCAAAATAATTTTCTCCCTTAAAATCTCATCTCTCCCCATTATAAAATCTAAACCTTTTAATGTTTTCAGCATTTACACGTCACATTTCCCTCGACAAACCACTTAGGCAAAGGTTTCTCCCGAATGATTCAACGAAGATCGGACCCCGTCGGGAGCTACTCCTCTCCCCAAGCCAGCGTTCTTATAAGTAGCGTTAAAAATAAATTAGGTATGCCAATCACACAATCATCCCATTCTTCAGACACACTCCCCCGACTAATGACACCCCCTCCCCCACTCCTTTCCACAGACACAAGCACTAGTAGTACCAGTCTCACAGGTTTCACAAGTAAATTTTACGGTGGTGGTGACACCTTAGTCGCCCCCACTAAAGATCACCGCTACGCCAATAATTACCATACTGGCGATAGCAACTCATTTTTTGACAAATCCACTCATCTTCACACTTTAAACTATAAAGACAATCCAAAAAGTAGTAAAAGATATGCAATGAGTTATCATACCGGAAGTTCCGGAGCCGGCGGAACTACCGGATTTAGTAATCGACAAGACCAAGAGACTAGTACTAGTAGTAGCACGACACCCATCACTGGTGATGATGGCACTGGTACAACCACAAACAATTACTTTAACACTAATCATAATACTCATTTATCATTAGGCAAAGGATCATTCACTAGTTCAAGTAATTTAGCAGCTAACACCCACGCACTTAAAAACAGTAATATTCAACATTTAAACCATCTGCATAACATAAAACAGCAACTTTTGCATAACACTGGATTCTCAAACAATTATCCTCAAACGAATCATCATCATCATCATGACCAGAATCACCATCCTTTACAAAATATTCACACAAATCACTTGGGCACTGGTACAAGTAACTTCCAACAAAGTAAACATAATGGATTATCTGCAAGTCTTACAAGTAGTAGCAATGCGGGAGCACTGACCACTGCGGGTAGCCAGGCAGTTGGTGTGGGTACCGTGTCGGTGGCGAGTACAGGATTTGGTGGTGGTGCTGGCGCTGCAGGAAATCAACAGTTTCCTACAACAGCCTCTGCAACTGTTGGAGCTTCAATTTCATTTAGCCAGAATAGTGCTCAGTATAATAATAACCAACAGTACAACAATCAACAAACTAATCAGCAGCAGAATAATCATAATTGGCAGCAGCAAAATTATAACAATGCTGCCGCTGACCCACGGAGTTACAATAATCAACAGCAGGTCAGCAATAACTTTCAACAGAATAACCAGCAACAACAGACAGCCCACAGCTTTCCGACAGGATTTGACCCAAAGAGTCAAAATAAACTGCCATGGGCAAATAATCGATATCCTACCCAACCGTATCGACCACCAACTGGTGGTGCGGCTGCTGCGGGGGCGGGTACTGCTCCCTCTGGTGGTGGAGTACCTTTTGCTCATCATCATTTTCACCCACCAAATAGATATATTCATCATCAACAGCATCAGCAACAGTATCCCAGCCAAGGGACCACAGGAGCTGCTACAGGCCTTGGAGTAACTGCCATAAGACCAGATCCTGGTCAGGTAGCCCCGATAACACAGTCTCCTATTTCCCCAACTTTTGGATTTGGTACAACAGGAAATCAGTATGCTGCTGTGAGGGATCCTTCCCAAATGCCTACAGAAGGAGTGAGGGTGACGCCACCTTCAGTACCTCCACCCCCTCCTCCGTCACCTCCACAGCAGCAAACTCCCCCACCTCAACCAAAATCTACAACAAGTAGACAAACATCAACTACTACGCTTTCAACGACAACAAGAAGGATTGAAAAGATGCAGGATACAACTGAGCCAATCGGAAGTGCGTCAGAGGCTTCAAATAAATTTGTGGTTGAGAGCTCCACAAGTCGGGCAGGTTATGGGTGGGGACCGGATGGAGCTGCCTCGGGAGGAAATGAGGAAGGGGTAATTTGAGACATGATTAAAATTAATTCTTTTGTTAAAATATATTTTTAATAGGTGAAATATTTAATTGTTTAACGTTTTACACTACCGCAGGGAATCGCAAATGTGTTCGTTGACATTGTCACAAGTAAAATCAAGTCGATTCAGAGTACCATCAATGGGATTCAAACTGCAATAAAAAGTGCCAAAAGGTCAAGCGCGAGGAAGATTGCCAACAAGATTGAGGGAATAGGTCATTTCGTCAACGCGGTCACAAAAGGTGTCTCATGTTTGATTACTGGAATTGCTAATGCACTTTAAAATGGACAAAAAATACAATATTTTTTTTAAAGTTTACGTTAAAAAAAATTTGGACGTGAACAAAAAAAAAAGTTGACTTGATTGTTATTTAATTTTTTTGGAGATGCTTTGGATTTTTTTTTTGTTGAGTAATTTTTGTTTGCTAGGTTTGTTGTTTGATTGTAAAAGCAGAGAGGTCACATTAGAGAAAATGGTGACAATTTACGCTTAATTAGTTAATTAACTAAATTATTTATGTATTTAACCTTTATTTAATATTTAAAACAAGTGTGAAAAGAGTTTAGTGACGCAAGACGCGACGCGACGTGACTGTTGACTTTGTTGAAGAAAAAAAATGGAGAAACGAACTATTTATTTTGAAGACGCCATATTATTTAATGACTTATTTAATTGATTTTGTTAGTCTGCATTGTTGAGAATAGTTTGGAGAAGGTGCAAAGTACAAAATCGGTATAACGGTAAAAGTTATTTATTAGTAGATAATTTTAATATGCTTTAATTAAGTATCTTGCTAAGACTTGGACTTTTCTTAACTTTTAAATCTTTGACTTTGTAAAAGAAATTGCTAACTTTGTTTAATTTTTCCCTTTTCGCTTGACTATTTATTAAAATTTAATTACGAATAGAATGCTAATAGAGGTTTTTGTAAATTTTTAAGGTGTTGGTGGAATTTTTGAGGCGAAGGCTCAAGCGTACAGTGATAATAAGGGATGGGGGTCAGGTTCAGGAGGCGGTGGAGGAGGAGGAGGTGGAGGAAACGGTGGAAATAATGGAGGAGGCTGGGGTCAGAACGGCGGAGGAGGCGGGGGCGGTGGAAATAATGGTGGAAATAACGGCGGGGGAGGCTGGGGTCAAAGTGGTGGTGGAGGAGGAGGAGGAGGCAGTGGTGGCAATGGAGGGGGAGGAGGGAATTATGGATCTGCTAGCGGAGGAAATCGGGGAGGAGGAGGGGGAGGATCAGGTGGAAATGGTTGGGGAAGTGGAGGCGGCGGTGGTGGCGGAGGAGGAGGTTATGGAAATGGCGGCGGTGGATCGAGCGGAGGAGGGGGCGGTTACGGAAGTTCAGGTGCAGCGAGTAATATAGGAGGATTTGGAAACAGCGGCGGCGGTGGATTTGGAGATGGCGGAGGTGGCAATTTTGGTAATACTGGAGGAGGTGGAAACTTTGGTGGTACGGGAGGAGGAGGCAGTGGCTTTGGAAATACAGCTTCAGCGAGTGCAGGTGGAAATTTTGGGGGAGATGGAGGCGGTTACAGCAGCGGTTACAATACTGGTGCTGCTAGCAATTTCGGGGGTGGTGGAAATAATGCTGTGGGAGGAGGTGGAGGAGGATTCAATAATAATTTTGGATCAAGTTCAAATTTCGGAGGTGTAAGTAATGTTCCCCTTAGCCCTCCAGTAACCGGTATTCCAGCTGCGTCGACCATTGGCACTGGTGGGGGCAATATACAAGGTGGTGTGATATCAACAGGTAATCTGAATCCATACGAAGGAGTTGCAGCTGACGGAAGTGGAGGTGTGGGCGGAGGCTACAGTTGGAACCAAGGATGATAAATTGATTTAAAGTTTTACTTCAGTTTTTTAATGAGCTTACTTTGTAAAGAAGGTTGAGTCGAGTAGGTGAGACGCTAGGAAAATAGCATCAACACGAATCATAGACTGATTAGTGTATAGATTTTTTATGAAACATTAAACAAATTGTAAATTTTTAAGTAAGCTTAGTTTTAATGTTTATCATCATTCTCAACTCAAAAAAATTGTAATCTCAGGCACCTTCCATTTAACTTTTTGTCTTTTAGTATCACATGCAATTTTGAAAATTTATATCCAACAATTAAAATTTTATAATAGCTTTGTAAAGTTAGGGGATATAATTTGGGATTAATTTTAAAACATATATTTTAATTGTTATGCAAGTTAAATTGTGAATGTAAATATATAAATGGGAATGCCAATGAAAATCAAAAATGTCTGTATAAATTATCCATCTAGTTTTACATATTGCTCATTTATAGTTAAAATTAAGTTGAAATCATGTTTTGTTATTTTGAAGAAAAAACAATGTACTGTACTTGTAATATAGTTTTAATTATTGTTTTAATAAAGAAATTCAAAAGCTTATTTGCATTATGTTTCAATAAATTTTATTCATAATTTTCACTTCCGCTACAGAAATAAGTCACAAAGTACAAAGTTTAAAGTCCGAAAAATGCACAAAAGAATGCATTTCTCGGGCGACAATGATCTTCACAACAGAATTGGATTGGAACTTAACTTGGAAAGGTGCGTTATGTAACCTGTCGTCATGCTACGCGTTAACATTAATTCCAGAGTGAATTCATTCAATTACAGACCTTCGCTCACCTTCATTATCATTATGATTCCTACTCTGGTGCAGAATGTGTCTAGTTGAAGTATTCTTACGCAATTAAAATTTTTAATAGAAAATCAACGGTGAAAATAATAAAACTACGAAAATGGATGATTCAGATAATCAGCCGGGACACTCTCGGGCGAACGGAGGAGTAAAGCGTCCAGTCTCCCCTTCTTGCAGTGTCACCTCCACTAACGATCAGAAAAAGTTAAAATCTGATGGAGTTAAAACTGGTATTATGGAGGGAAGCGTTGTGGATACGAAAGATTTAACTGGTTCAGACAGTTCTATGTCGTTAGAAGATGATGACGATGAGTACTTGGAGGATGTAAGCAGTGATCTAGATTTTTCTATGAGTTTGTCAACTGTGGTGGAAGCGGAACCCAGTATTCCTAGCTCTACATATAGTGTACTTTCAGTGGAAGAGATAACCAGGCAGATGGATGAAAAAATCGAAAATGTAAGTTTTAATTATAATCAATTTTTTAATTTTGTTTTTAATTTTGTCTGCTTTTTATAAAAACTATCACATCTTTTTTTTAATAGGCTACTGGTGTCCTTCAGCTTCCCCCAACCACTGTTCGAACACTGCTGAATCACTGCAATTGGAACAAGGAGAAATTGTTGGATGCCTATTTTGGCGGTGGTGACGCCAAGAAATTGTTCAAGGACGCTGGCATCGACAGTCCAAGTTCCCAGGGAATCCAGAGAGGACCTTCTTCCTCCAACGGTGGAAAAGAAGAGTGCCTCATATGCTTTTCTGAGATGGAGTCAAATGACATGATTGGAATGACCTGTGGACATAAATTCTGCAAGAACTGCTGGAGGACCGCTCTAAAATCACACATAATGGAGCAAGGAAAAGGTGCCAAGATTACTTGTATAGCACACAAGTGCTCCACCCTTGTGGATGATGACATGTTCGGAAAATTGATTACGGAGGAGCAAGTCCTGAAGAAGTTTAAGGAATTGGTGGTCAGTAGTTTTGTACAGGTATATGGGTCATCCTCAAAAATTAAAAACACAATCATAAATAATATAAAGCAATTTGCTTAATTATGTTTTATATTTATTTTTAGACCAATCCGAGCTACAAGTGGTGTCCAGGACCTGGCTGCACAAAAGCAATTAAAATCCAGGCTATGAATGAGATGAATCCTCAAGTCAAGTGTGATTGCTGTGAAACTTTTTGTTTCAATTGTGCCGGTGACGCCCACGCTCCATTGACGTGTGAACTGATGAATAAGTGGAAAACGAAATGCAAGGACACCGACACGTTAGATGGCAATTGGATTGTGTCCAATACAAAGGTAAAGATTTACGAAGCTTTTTTTATTTTTAAAATGAATTTCATTAAAATAAAGTATAACTTGTTGCTTTTTTTTTCTCTCAAGCCGTGTCCCAAATGCAAAGCAAACATTGAAAAGAATGGGGGATGTAATCACATGAGCTGTACAAACTCCAACTGTGGCTACCAATTTTGTTGGATCTGTCTTGGGGAGTGGGTGAACCATGACCCATACCGCTGCAACCGTTTTGTGGACCCTAAAGTAACCAGTGACATCTCAGAAACCCGAGCAAGTTTGGAACGCTTCATGTTCTACTTTGATAGATACATGAGTCAGCATGACAGTTTGAAAATGGAAAGGAAGCTGTTTGTCACGATCCAAGAGCAAATGAAGGATTTGGTGATGAGTCCTGTGGAAATGCAGTTTGTCAAGTTGGGAACAGACGTGTTATGTGAATGCCGGCAGACTTTACAGCATTCTTATGTATTTGCTTACCTCGTCAAGAGCTGTAATCAAGTGGATATATTTGTTGGGAATCAAAATGACCTTCAAGATGCAACGGAAAAATTGTCTGGCTTTATGGAAGAGAAAAAAGACTGGGATGGTTTCCTCCAAGTTAAAACAGATATGCAGAATTTGACAAAGTACTGCCAGTCTCGGAGGCAGGTGCTTGTGGGTCATGTTTTTGAAGGGTATTTAAAGTCGGAGAGTGATGGTGGCTGGGGATTTAATATGTAAATTTTAATTATGTTTGTGAATGCTGGATATTTAAAAAAAATCAAATTGATTAAATGTTTAGAGGAAAAAAGTTCCGAACATTTTTTTGTAAAAGGATGAAATTAAATAAAAGTGAAGTCTGTTTTTTCTAAGTCGTCAATGCTACCTTATCTGTGCAAGTGCAGGGATAATTATTTTGGCATCAAGTCAAGCATCATGTCATAATTTAAAAATTATAGTAATTCCATAATTTAAACTGACTTTTTATATAAAACATTTAATTTCGGAGAAAATGGAATCAGACCAGGGAACGGGCAAACGTTCAGCTTCCCCCGATGACCATCAGGATAACAAAAGGTTGAAACCTGACGGAGTTAATTCGAAATCCGAATCATTAGACGATTGGAGTGATGATGACTTTGATGATTACGACTTAGATGAAATAACTAGTGACCTTGCCAAAACCGAATCAAAACCTAAATCAACAGATTATTTACTGAGTGATGATGATGATGATGAGGAAGACGATTATGATTTTGAGTTGGATGGGATAAGTTACGATAATGCTTCAACATCAAGTTTACTAACGCCTAATCAAATCCAAAGTATCACCACTACTCCAAATACTACATATGATGTACTTTCTCCCCAAGAAATTGAAATGCAGATGGAACAGAGAATTGAAAATGTAATTTGGTATAAGTTAAATAAATGGGCAGTAATGAATCGTAAAATTATAAAAATTTTAAACTTTTCAATAGGCTACTGGTGTCCTTCAGCTTCCCCCAACCACTGTTCGAACACTGCTGAATCACTGCAATTGGAACAAGGAGAAATTGTTGGATGCCTATTTTGGCGGTGGTGACGCCAAGAAATTGTTCAAGGACGCTGGCATCGACAGTCCAAGTTCCCAGGAAATCCAGAGGGGACCTCCTTCCTCCAATGGTGGAAAAGAAGAGTGCCTTATATGCTTTTTTGAGACGGACTCAAGTGACATGATTGGAATGAACTGTGGACATAAATTCTGCAAGGAATGTTGGAAGGCTACCCTAAAATCACAGATAATAGAACAGGAAAATGGGGCCAAGTTTACTTGTATTGCACACAACTGCTCTACTCTTGTGAAAGATGATATGATCAGAAGATTAATTACGGAGAAAGAAGTTCTGAAGAAATTTAATGAATTGTTGGTCAGTAGCTTTGTACAGGTATGTGTCATCTTCAAAAATCAAAAACACAATTATAATAATATAAAGCAATTTGCTTAATTATATTATTTTTTTATTTTTAGACCAATCCAAGCTACAAGTGGTGTCCTGGTCCTGACTGCACAAAAGCAATTAAAACCCGTATCGTAAATAAAATGAATCCGCAAGTTAAATGTGAGTGTGGTCACTCCTTCTGCTTTGAGTGTTCAGGTGACGCCCACGCTCCAATAACTTGTGAACAGTTAAGAAAATGGCTCATCAAATACGAGTTAGACGATGGAAATGGAAGTTGGCTACTGTCTAACACGAAGGTATTTAAAAGATTATGTAACTGAGTAAAAATATTTATTTTGGAAACGTTTTGAATTTTATTTTATTTTTAAAGCCGTGTCCAAAGTGCAAAGCAAATATCCAGAAGAACGGTGGCTGCAACCACATGAATTGTAAAAAGTGCAAGC
>JAQIWN010004272.1:0-11502 GCA_034699025.1 Entomobrya cf. arborea Gr-Col-00668
TGCTGTAGGAAGTATAAAATCTGCTGTAGGAAGTATAAAATCTGCTGTAGGAAGTATAAAATCTGCTGTAGGAAGTAGAAAATCTGCTGTAGGAAGTAGAAAATCTGCTGTAGGAAGTAGAAAATCTGCTGTAGGAAGTATAAAATCTGCTGTAGGAAGTAGAAAATCTGCTGTAGGAAGTAGAAAATCTGCTGGGGAACGCGTACCACTTGCATTGCTAGTTTGCTGGCCAAAGTCAGATTGAAACTTTTGTTGGTGTGTGTTAATCATATGTTACAAATTTCGCAGGAAACTCTAAATTGAATCCATTAACAAAAGTCATAATTTTGTTCTTCGAAAGTTAAATAATGAATCAGGGCAATGGTATTGTTGGTGCTTGTGAATACATGTGTCCAGTATCTGAGATTCTTGAGTAAGGAAACAACGTGACATCTATGTATTATGTTTTACAGTATTTAAAAAAATGTGAGTCATGTCATATAATAAATAGCCTGATAATTATGTTTTCCACCTTTCCACAGACGTGAAAGGGCAATGTTGATACACTTCTTTGAACAAGCCGATAACCAACCTATCCGGAATGAAGATGACAGAACTTCAACTTTTAAGGGAAGGGGAGGTCGGGGCAGGTCTAATTCAGATCAGCGTCAGAGGAGGATAAAGGAGGTAGTAAAGGCTGATAAGGCCAAAGCAATAAAAGCTTACACGAGACCTGCTGCAGGTGTAAATAAAACAATTCCTTCGGATTTACGTCCGTCGTTGGTACTCAAGAAAACAGTGGCTTATCTTTGTACAAAGTACGTCATGTGAAATGTTTCAAATCTTTAAGTAAATGAAAGATTTGCATGGTTTTTGGACTAAAATCTTTTTTGTCAAATACAGAATTCTACTGAGGACTGATCGACCATTTATAGATGTTTATGATTTCATTTTCGACCGTTTAAGGGCCGTGAGGCAGGATATGGTCATACAAAGAATTAATGATATATCAGCTATTCTAATACTAGAAGCTATTGTCAAGTTTCATCTTTACGCAGAGTACAAGTAAATTGTGGTATAGTTATATGATATAAGGTATATTACGTTATCTTCAATGAAACAGCATTCAGTATGTAGTTATTTTGTACCTTTGATTGTAGGTTTCGGTACAACGCGCCAACCAGTTATGACCCAGTTATCAATCAAAAACATTTAAGAGATTGTCTCAAAACTCTGTTATCATTATATGGACAAAATAATTACAGAGGATCTACGAGACCATTTTTTGAAGCTTTGTATTGCCTGAGTTCGCCAGAGTCTTATGAAGTTATTTCACGGGCATTTGAAATAAGAAATGAAATGTAAGCTTTTTGGAATATTATTTGTTTTTAACAATTTTTTTAGGACTAATTATCTAAAAATCAAGATTTCTGTTATGCAGGCAATATTCTGAAGTGTTTATGGACTCATTAGACATGTGTATCTCAATTCAAAATAGAAATTTTTACAAATATTTCCAATTATTAGATGAGCTTCCACCTCTTTTAGCTTCGTTTGCAGTGCAGCAGGTTCCTTTAATGAGGATGTAAGTCATGGGTCATGTTAACAACTTGAAATTGATCTAAAACTAACTGAAACAATGAACTTATTTATTTTTGCGTTTTTCCAGTCATGCTCTGAAAGCACTGTCGCT
Organism: Entomobrya cf. arborea Gr-Col-00668; assembly: GCA_034699025.1. Classification (NCBI taxonomy): domain Eukaryota; kingdom Metazoa; phylum Arthropoda; class Collembola; order Entomobryomorpha; family Entomobryidae; genus Entomobrya; species Entomobrya cf. arborea Gr-Col-00668. Next base: position 1,673 of record JAQIWN010004272.1, read on the forward strand.
TTCATATGGAGTTCAATCTTGTAAAGTACCTTTGGAATGGGTGGAGGAACTGCTTTGCTACCCGAGCTCCTTACGTGCTGAAAAAGATGTAATAAGAATTGGATGTCAAGTCCTAACGAACGAAGAGACTGATGATAAGTTTGTCAAATTTTCCAAAACGGCCCCCTTCATTAAGAATAGCGTAAGTAGCTGCTTATTCAAAAGTGAGACCTTTATGAATCTAAAGTTTAAGTACTGAGTTTTAAATGCACGTTGTGTTTTTTTCAGGATGTAGCAATAGACTTTGAGGTTAAGTTTACCGTGCTGAGTGGTCTCAATAATGCAGAGGTGGTTGCAAAAGAGCAGATCTGCCCTTGGGCTCGAGAGCTTTTGTGACGGGAACTTGTGATATCTGTTTTTCTTGACCTCTATGGGGTTTGCAAAACGTTTCTTTCCTTGCGTGATATTTACTACTGTGTAGTTAGAATTAAAGAATAAGAATAAAGATTAATGGCAGTAACCGGTTAATATGTTCGTGACATGGCTAGTTTGTTATTTGTCGCTCTGTCTGAATTAACAGATATTTTGACATCGAAATAATGATCGCGTGCTTTAGGTGTTATTTGTGGTGATCGTAAACAATCACACAAAATTTTCTAGAAAATTCTAAAGCATTTGTCATTTCTTTGCGATTGCATTCAAATCGACCAACTTCATACTTCATTTTCATTAGTTGATAAATCTTATGAGAAAGTGTTGCTGAAACAGTGAACATTAGTGATTTATTCCCTGAAAGATTTGTCAATGTCTGACAGGCAAGAAGCAGGTTGTCGGTTGTCGTCATTATTTTGTAGCCAGAATACACATATCATGCAACTTTCAAGATCGCTAACATTTATCAAAAGGGTCTCAACCTGTCTCGGTTTCGGTGTATTGACTATTGACATAAGTGAGAAAGCTACATTTTTCATGGCTTTTGGGGGGGCAAGCGTACTCATCACCATAATAGCTTGATATTTACATTACAATTTTCTTACTTTACACAACACCACATGCTTTGCAATTATTTCAGAACATTCCTGAGCCCACCCATCTGCACGTGAACAAAACATTCAAGATCAAAAATTAAACGCACCAAGAGTGTATCCTAATAAGTCTTTATTAGGGTTCCTGAAACACACTTAAAAATTTTCTTGACCAAACTAAAAAAAAATGGCTCGCATGGACCCAAATTTTTCATGGAACAAAAGAGTTTCCGGTTTTAACAGTCAAAATATACCTCCTTTAGCTGTTTCAGATTTTATAACGAGTTCAAACATTCATAAATCATATCCATTAAGTAATTATCCCTACAGCATTTATCAAACTGCATGGGAATCCCCCTTATTAGATGTGGAGGAAGGGAAGGAGGGACTATGCCACAAACTTCGAAATTTATGGTGGTGGCAACCAAACCAGGATTCCATACCAGCACAATTCCTGGAAGCCTCCTCAATGCACGGGTTGAAATATGTGTCTCAACCAAAACGTCATATTCTTGAAAGGTAAGCCATTAGTAAAATTTATCTGATTGCGACATTTTTGGTAAAAAAAAAAGGTTTAAATTTATCTGGCTAAAATTCAAAAATGCTTCATGATGCCCCATTAAATTTAAACTTCAAGTTGTTTTTCATAGGCTATTTTGGCTGGGTTCATTTCTGGCTTGTGTTATCGGTGCAACATTGATGATCTCTGAGGTTTGGGAACGTTACTATCTAAACCCTGTAATTGTAACATTTAATCCATCTGAGCAAGATTTGGATTCAATTCCTTTCCCTGCGATTACAATTTGCAATGTTAATCCATTCAAAAAATCCACTGTAGATGCATACGTGTAAGCTCATTCGCAGTCAACCTTACTATTGACGAAACAAAAGCATCTTCATCGATTATAAAAAGATACACTTTTTCTATTTAATTTCCATATTAGCAAACAGTACAAGGAAGGTCGTACTCAATCTGAAAAGTTAAAAGCATTGGATGCTTTAAGGGTGATTAATGGTATTTGTCTTACTCAGGAAAGCTTTCTCCAAACTTTGAACTTTGCAGCTTTCAGGGGTAAAATGATACCTGAAGCAGAACTGAAGCCATCAGCAGAATCGGAGAAAAATTTGACACAGTTTCTACTACATGTAAAGTTTTTTAAAATACAACATACAAACATGATCGTTTAAAATTTAATTGTAATTAAAACGGATGAAAATAAATTTTGTCAGAACACCCAGCCATGTAAGGAGCTACTAAGATTTTGCGTTTGGGGGCAACAGCAATATGATTGTACGAAACTTTTCAAGCCGATTATTACCGACTATGGCAAATGTTGTACATTCAATATGTTGCCTCAAGAATTGATGGAGTCTTACCAGTACGTCATTCATATCTGATAATTTTCGTGATTTTAACACTGGTAAAAGTCCAAGTACAACTTGATTTAATGTTTACACTGTTGGTTGGGCTATACAGTAGCGTGACGCAGGGCACACATGGTAAAGGCTCATCAGCTCCAGATTCTGGTTCTGGTTGGACGAGGAAGGAAATCGAAGAATGGAAACGATGGGACTACGATACATATGGGTACATTTTGTCACAAGACTTAAAATTCCCTTATCGCCAAAGACGAGCTGGAACCACGGATGGCTTATCATTGCTAATTGATCCGGATGTGGATGAAAACTTTTGCCCCTGCACTGATTCTGAAGGGTTGAAGATCCTGTACCACGTTCCATTAGAAGCACCAAGAGTAGCTGATTTAGGTTCAGTGGTTGGTGTTGACAGAGAAGTCTTCTTGGAAGTTAATCCTGATTTAACTATTGCTGACGATGACATAGAATCCTATGACCATGTAGCATCAATTATTCATTTGCCATATTTTAAAGCAAAACTTCTGCTAAAATCATTTTGCATCATAGTTTTTACTTGTGTGAATTTCTTAAATACAGGACAGTAGGAAATGCTATTTTGGTTTAGAATACAAACTGGACTTTTACAAGCCGTATACAAGAAGCAATTGCATCGAAGAATGCTGGACAAATATATTGATAGAAAATTGTAGTTGTGTTGCTTATTACTCTCCACGTGAGCTAACAATGAAATTATCTGTTAATTCTACGTTGCGTTAGGTAAAAGATTATTTATGGTTGAATAAATATTTTGTGGTTTGACTGCTATGTTAACTTAGGTAATTCAACAACCAAAGTCTGCAGCACAACTCCTGGGACTTTCGAATACAAATGTGTTAAAGAAAATGAACGTGAGTGCTAGTTTAATTACGTATAGCATATTAAATTCTTTCATTAAAATAGATTACATGTTATTCAAAAATGTATATTTTGGTCTTTGGTAGAAAAATATCTCGGAAGACTGCATAGAATTTGCTCACATTGCAAATATTCTTGCAATGATCTCACCTACAATGCTGAAATTACATCAGCCAAACTCCAGTCTAAAGATCTTTTGTGGACATTGCCTAATGGAACAAAATTTGATTGGTAAAATAATTTCACATTTGGGCACATATGTACATGGACTGTGCATTTTATTGTTTAACATTGGATGTTAGACGACACTGCCGACTGATACCTGAATATTTTTTTCAGGATGTCTCATAGAGTGTCTGTGGTTCACATTTTCATGGGAGCCGACTCAACTGTCCCAAAATTAAGGCAAAAACTATATCAAGCAGTAGATTTGATTGGTATGAGCTATGTCATATTTGGGGGAATACAAATAAATAAAAACATTTTAGTTACTTATTTAAGTCTGCTCCAATTACTCTAATTTTCAGCAAACACTGGGGGATTATTGGGATTATCAATAGGTAAAATACCTTGAAATTGCAATTTGCATAGTCCGACAATTTATGCTTTTCTGTGACCAATAAGCATAATGCTTGTATTTTCCTTGATATATCGCAGGTTTCAGCGTGCTGAGTGCTGTTGAAATCGTCTACTTTGCTACAATGCGAATTTGTTGCAAGCATTTACGGAAGTCGAAGAGATTTGGTGATGAAACCACTGCTGATGGGAGACACGGAGCAATAATTCCAGTTGCAGTAAACCCTTCCAGTCATAAAAATGTTTTTAATCGATTATCACTCCTGGACAACAGCAACTTTTTGCACGAAATAGCAAGTGGAAAAATTGGTCTCACGAAGTAGTGATGATGGGAAAGTAATTTTACATTAAAGAGTAAATCGGGAAAAAAAGACAGCCAGTTTTATTTCGATGTTTGCAATTTTTTGATCAATTCAATTTTTTCCAATTCCAATTTTTGGAAATTGACTAAATTAACTTGTTATGCAGTATTGAAAGTCCATTAGAACAGAACAATGGCTTGATTTTTAAGAACATGTCTATACCAAGCAAAATAGCTTCGATTTTGGATATGTATTGATGGCGCATTGCAGTAGTACAGTAGTTAGTACATTAGTTACAGTTTATGAAAATAATGGCATCTTTGCGTGTTGTTGAATTTTAAAGAATCAATTATTGCTCTAATTCTTATCATAAGTTACATCCAGTTACATCGCTAATATTTGTAGCTTTTAGCAAAAGATAGTGTTTTATATGCACGTAAAAAATTTCCATCCTTAAATCACTGTAATTATCCCAAAATGATTAGTTAAAAGCAAGCTGTACATTTTAAAATAAAATATCAAGCAAAAATTATGTAACGAGAAAAAGTTTTTTGTTTGAAGCTAGTTTACATGTTCATTGAAACTGGAAGTCGCAGTTATAAATCATTTTGCACAAAGTTCTGTTTCATGTAAAATCTTTTGTAAACCCTATTACGGAAATTAATCATGAATGGTGAAAATACATCCAGACCGATTCCTATTGTTTTTGGCGTTGGAGCAGCATTAGAACAAGTTGTGTTGTACAATTCTGCATCCCATTTCAAGAAAGGTGAACTTAATGCCCCTCGAGAGAAACCTCCCAAGTTTCAAACACAAGACGAGAAAAGTCACGAGAAAGACCTGTGTTGGTGGAACCCCTCTGAAGAGTCACTGCCTTTTGAATGTTGTCATTATTCCAGTATTCATGGTTTACCTTTTATTACAAGGCCAAATCTGCATTTGTTCGAAAGGTACTTTTCATTTAAAAAAATATTGTAGATTATATGTCATATTTTCAATTTCATGTTATCAACTAATAAATTTAATTCTTTAATTTATTGAGGATTTTCTGGACAATTGCATTTATTTTGGGTGTGGCAGCTGCAATATACCTAATAAACGATGTCTGGCAAAGGTATAATCGAAGTCCTGTCATCGTTGCCTTTCAATCGTACGATTATGATGTTGACGTACTCCCATTTCCTTCTGTTACTATTTGTAGCATGAATGCTTTCCCTAAAAGTGAATTCGAACGTTTACAAACGCAAGTTAAATCACTTTTTTACTATAAATTCAATGAAGATTGTAATTAAATGTTACAATTCGTTGCTTCGTGAAATGATGTAGGCTTGCAAAATCATCGGACCCTGATGTAGCGGAAGCGGCACGAGAAGCGCTCAAATATGTTAGGTGTCGTAGTTCATAATTAAATATGAAATTCATTTGTAGTTAAAATCTAATTATAAAATAATTATGCTATTTTATTAATTGTGTTTACAGAGAAATCTGTAACTCGCAAGCTAGCTTTTCAAAAGATTTCGACTACGCGTTTACACGAGGCGAAGAGGATTTGTCTATTTTGGGGCAAAATGATTCTATAGAAAATACAGAAGATAGTCAGAATGAAATGATGAATTTCTTGTTAAAGGTATTATAATCCGAACCAATTTTTGAAATCCTTCATTTCATTTCAAGTCATTCACTTTTATTTATTTGTAGCACACAATTCCATGTGAAGAACTCCTCCGCTTTTGTATGTTTGGAGAAGAACCAATGGACTGTGGCGAAATTTTCAAGCCCATGATAACTGATTATGGAAAATGTAATATATATTTGTCTAACAGACTGTTATTAAGAGTATGATTCTTACTCTTCTTATTTTATTGCAGAAAAATATTTATAGTCTTCTATGTCCTTTGGTATTATAGGTTGCACTTTCAATCTTTTGCCAAACCCACTACTTCTAAAAAACCAGTGAGTTTTGTTCATGTATCACTGATATATTTTTTTCAAAAATGAATTATCATTATTACTTCAGTTATTACGTGTATTAATGTTTTAGCAAACGTATTTTTACAAAGAAAAAAGATAAATTAAGTTCAATAGTGGATTCAAGCAGTCCTAGTTTTCGCAACACAAGTCGTTGGTCTGAAGAAGAAAAGGAATGGTGGAAAGAATGGGATTATGACAAAGTTGGATTTACTATTTACAACAAATCACAGCGTCGACCATTCCGCCAAAGGCGAACAGGAATGCCGTACGGGTTATCACTATTAGTTGATCCACGAATTGGTAACTGATTGATATTTTCATTTTGATAGCTTGATTAAGGCATATAACATTATTGTAAAATACTATAACATGCTTGTAGGATGCTTGATTCGACAGACGTTGATACAATATTTTTTTCTTAGATGACTGGTATTGCCCTTCCTCTGACTCGGAAGGTTTTCGGTTTCTTCTCCATAACCCGCTAGAAACACCTTTGGTGGATGAATTCGCCTCTATCTTTCAACTGAATAAAGAAATTATGGTGGAAGTTCATCCGGATTTCACTGATGTAGAAGATGATATTAGAGATATTGATATAGTACGTTAACAAGATCGAATCCCCAAAAAATTGACAAGCTTATTAGAGTTGAATTTTGCATGCTTATTCATCTTGTAGGAAGCTAGAAGTTGTTATTTCCCATCAGAATATGACCTAAAGTTCTTTCAAGCTTACACACCAGGAAATTGTTTAACCGAGTGTACATCAGAACTGTATGGAAAACTATGCAACTGTACCTACTACTACATGCCACGTAAGTTTTCTTTACAGCATTAGTAAAATCAGAATTTAGGATGACACATGCCTGAGTCTAATCCAAAGTTTAAAGTGTAAAAATATGATTTATTTTTGCAGGCGATGATAACATTGGCATTTGCAATTCTGATCCTACCTCTAATGATTATAAGTGCCTGGTTGAGGCTAAAGGTAAAATGATTAAATTCTAAAATTGCAATTGCTTATTTATAAGTTACGACTATGAAAGTGTAACGTTATTTTTCATAGGTAGCTTAATGAAAAAGTTAAGAGCGGAATGTGGACATTGTAAATCTTTATGCGAGTACATTGGATATAACTTTGAAACTACAATGGCTAGATTACAGGATCCATTAAAACTGTGGGGAGATCCAGATCCTAATAAGATACTTGAAAGACCTGCATGGTCATTTAATATAAATTTGCATATATTTACATAAATCTCATCTAAATTTTGGTCGGCTCAGAGCTAGAGTTGAAAAGGAAAGAATTGAAAAGTAAAAAATTTTCTTGTAGGTCGAAAAACAAAATGTCTATCGTCCATATATTTTTTGGAGATGACACAATCGTACCAAAACTACGCAAGAGACTTTATGGAATAACAGATCTAATAGGTTATCTACTTACTACTAATTTTCTATGCATACAACATAAATGACGTATTTTAAAGCTTAATGCGAATTATAAACAGTAATGATTTCGTAATTAAAATATTGTAGCTAGCACCGGAGGCCTGCTTGGTTTATGCTTAGGTAATGTTTTTCCCTTATAAAATACATATTTATTGGAGAAATTTAAGTCAACAACTTAAATTTAAATTGTCTTTTTAAGGATTTTCGGTTTTAAGTGCGATGGAAGTGATATATTATCCTACGCTGAGAGTCTTTTGGCGTGTTTGTTGGAAAAGAATGGGCAGAAAACGCCCAACGCAATTGCTGCACTCTGATTCAAACCGTCTGCTTCGTGAGAGGATTTTCCCTTTTAATGCGAATCAAATACCTGCAGTTTATCATCTTTGACTAAGGCTAATGACTCAACTTCGGAACTGAATAACAATTTTATATCTATGTTTAAACATGCAATTTGATGCTCTTACCTTCATGAATAAAAGTAAATTGTTAATTCATACTTGCTTGTCGTTGTTCCAGATTAAAGTTATTGCTCGTACGATATTAGATTTATATACAGCTAGCCAAGTGAAAAGCACTGTGCAAGCAAATCAAACCTTTGAAACCTTTACTTTCTGTGATACTATGCACCAAGTCTGATTTATAAAAAAATCTTCACGAGTTCATTTCCAGTCCCTGATGGCACGATTTCGGTCAAATGCTCACAAAGCCATTTATGAGTAATACTATCATCAGCACGCAACATTTTGATTTGGCCATTGTATTATATTCATCCACTTATCATGTTACATGTTATCGGACGACAACTTCTGTAGCCTTTTTATTAGCAAAACTCACTTCCTTGTTTGTTTTCTATTTTGTTGAAGAAATTTCAAACTTATAGAATTCTCCGGTTTTTTTTTAGAATGAACGTTTAAAGAAATTATTTTAAATTTCTCTAAAGAATAATGGACCCACGTTATCAAGTTCGAAACCCTGCCTTCATTGCACCCTCCATCGGGGCCACGTTGGAACAAGTGATCCTCAACAACTCGAAGCAGTACTTCAATAAAAGTTGTAACTCGAGAAATCAAACAGAAACAGGAAGTGATAAATGGAAAGAGGCTACTCATTATATTGGTGAGGATGGCCTGCATCAAAATCAAGGAAGAAGTTTGGCCAGAAATGACTCTGATGATTTTGATTACAACGACTCGAACTTATGTAACAAGAGATTCTGCTGGTGGAGTCCATCGCAAGACTCCCTTTCCGTTGCATTTTGCAACGAGACCTCGATACATGGGTTCAAATTTTTAGGTCAAAGAAGACGGCATTTAACCGAAAGGCAAATATAACACTTTCTCTAATTATCAGTAATTTTGTATGACATAATTTAAATACAAAAACTGTTGATGAGTTATATATTTTTAGAATTTTCTGGCTTGTTTCGTTTCTGTTGAGCCTAACAGCAGCGGTGTATCTTATTTATGGAGTGTGGGATCGTTATAGTAAGGTGCCTGTTATAGTTTCGTTTCAATCTAATGAACAAGATATAGATTCCATACCCTTTCCTGCAGTTACTTTTTGCAATATGAATAAGGTAACTAACTTATGCATTGTAGACATACATTTTTTTATTCGATTTAGTTGTTTTCAGTTACCGATATTAAGCAACTAATCTAAACTGAAGATGTTTTTTACAGTTCCCTAAAACAAAAGTCCGAGAACTTCAAAAGTAAGCCAATCATGCATCACAATTTCTGTGTATAAATAACGTTTTGCAGATTTTTTTACTACTTAAATGTACTGCAAGTAAATTAATTTGTTGTAACTATTTATAGAATCGCCAGATCACCTCGTCATGAGAAGCACCAAGAAGCTATTCTCCAATTGAAATTCGTACGGTCTGTCAAAAAATATTCCTTTCTAAAAATATCAAATAATTTCGAAACAGTTTTGTCTTCATAATATATGATATATATGTAAGATCTATATTTAAATCAAAATTTCAATCAGATCGGTCTGTAATGCTCAACAAAGCTTTGCGAAAGATTTTGATTTTGCTTACAATCGAGGTGATGACGGTGACTCTATTAATGACACTATCAGTGAAGACAACCAAGATGAAATGATGGACTTTCTCTTCGCTGTATGATCTTTGTATTTTTATGTTCTAAAAGGACCATTAAAACCTTATTTAAAAACACATACACTCTGTCCCAGCGGGTTAAGGCACCCCTATTTTTTCCTAATATTTCCCGTGAATGTTTAGCAAAATTTTAAT
>JAQIWN010004273.1:0-11501 GCA_034699025.1 Entomobrya cf. arborea Gr-Col-00668
TGATTTATTCCCTCTATAAAGTGCATGAAAAATTCATTGTAACAAATTTGAAGTGGAATAATTACAGATATAACAGCCAACTTGATATCATTGGTAGTTCACAATTGATGATCATGATCTTCTCTAAATGATCCCAAGAAACAAGTACATTTATGTATGTTAATATGTACTCACATAACCATTATCATTTTCCATAACTTTGGCTTTAGCTACGTTTTTACATTTTGGCTTTACACACTATTCAACAGATTCTTTCTAGCAACAGCATTCTATTCTTATACCACAGCACAAAGCTTTAAGCTCTCCCGTCGTATTGTCCTGAGTCCTGAACTGCGTTGATAATAGAAGAAAAAACTCAGGGCAAAGAAAATGAATTCGATGCACCCCTTTTGCTAACTTCCCCTTTCCCGAAAGAACGATCTTATTCTATTCTAGTCCCGGGTCGGTTGTACCGGATAGCTTCATTTCTCTGTCCTCTTGTTTTTGCGTGCTAACCTTTTCTAATGAAAATTGAGCGCAACAAATTAACACTTCAGTTTACACTTTTATACCTTTTTCATATGTAGCATAAAACAAATTTTAGATGTTAACTAACTACATTATCGTTTCGAAATAAATTTTCACAATTTGAGTTATCTTACTTCTTAGAATTTGTAGAAGTCTCGTCTTGCCCCAAAATGAAATTTTGCACAAGAGAGTTAATAGAATGTAATATGAGTTACCATTTATCAAGAACCTGGACATTTGTAATTTAGTTGCACAAATGCAAGCAGTATTCCATTATTCCAATCAAAGCCTCAATTTCAATTCATGCTTTGGCTGATTTTAATTCGGGATATGCGATAGATATCAGGTGTATATGTGCGTATTGCAGAACTCATAAAAGTGTGTTCCGTCCATGTGCACCAATGTAGCTCAAGTATGTTACATTTTCACATCATATTACTAGAATGTTAAATTCGTCACACGTCATTTCTGCACTGGACAAAATGCATGCAGTACAATATAGCTCAGTTGTCAACAGTTTAGTGCTTATCTGTTTCGCTAACATTATGAATGTGAAACCGAAACCTACACATCAGCACGTACCATACACATCATTTTACACATGCACAAAAAAATTGTGCTTGCATTAATCAAGGCACACAACAAGTTTAACAAGAGAACATTTCTTGAAATAAAATATAAATACATGATAAAAAAAATCATCCATAAATGGCACATGTCCATGTATAATACGGCTGAGATGCGTGGGTCATAGAATGTAAATTGCAATCCATATTTTTTGACGAAAAAATATAACGGGGAATGAATGTAAATATCTGTGACACGGATATGATTTTAGTTCACGTCACTGTTTTGATAAGAAGCGCCTGTATATCCTTCTTGCAGAAACTTTTCTGACTGACAAACGGACAATAAACAAACGTATCATCGACTATTTCCAAGTTCCATAACTATTTAATGACGACACCCTGCACGAGGCTCTAAATAATGCTAGTTAATTTCTCATTTACAGCCAGTTATATTTTAGAAGTATATCAATGTATTAGATAAGTGTATCCAGATAAAATGCTAAAGCATAACATACTGATATTATTATGCTAGCCAGTAATGTTGTCTGAGGAGTTAAACACAATTCATTGATCAAAGAGAGGTTAAAGAGAAAGCATTAAAGATTAAAATAGCAGTAAAGCACATTATCGTTAGTTGACATTGCTAAATAAATTAAATACAAAAAGAAAACTTTTTTTTACTAATTTTTGTACCAGTTGTTACTGAAAATCAAAATCAGACTCATAATTGCTATTTATTTATGAATATTTAAATTCAAACTTTCCTACTTAGCTCAAATTCACTCATCCCAGCAGCAGAGTCCATTTCACAATCAAAGCATCCATAATTTGTCGAACAGTGGTGGCGGCACCAATAGTAATAATAGCAGTGCTAATAATGCATGCCAAAAGCCATTGATTAAGCAGGAAATGTGTCACCCTTCCGACATCGTGCATGGAATTGGAATTTCACCTTCTGCATCCACACGAAACCTCATGAACGAATCATTCAACCCAACGTCTGTTGATGGTAGTCATCCCTATGCCGGAAGTTTCACGTCTTCTTCTGGTAATTCTATCCCAGGCTTGGCGGCACATCACCATCAACAACACCACATTCACCAGCAACATCCTCCTCATCAACAGCATCACCAACAGCACCTTCATCCACAACAGCAACAATTTCACCAACCGCCGATTTCAGTGCAAAATACAACCGCCAGCTCCGCCGCTTCCAACTTTCACGTTCCTCCGTATCCTCCCTACAATGGATCTCACGCTCTCCAAGCAATGGGACAACAGTCAACTGCAAGGCTTCATTACGAGTATCATCACTCAAGCCATCATCCGGTCACTCCACTGGACGCTATATTCAACCCAAATACAACCACTGGCGGAAACCCACACGCTGCAATTCATGGTGAAGTATATGCCTCAACATTCCAAGGGATTGAATTCCCCCAAACTTCTAGTAAAACTGGGATTATTCCCACTCCCACAAAAGCATCCAGAGCATTTCCGCAACATGGCAGTGGATCTCCAAATATTAGTTGTAGGGACAAATATATTAATTCTTCATCCTCCTCCAGTGGTGGTGTACTTTTAACAATCGGGGTTCAGAACAATACTGGTAGTGGTGGTGTAGGATTACCAGCACAAGATAGCCCCCAAAGGTCAGTGGGAAAAATCATAAAATTACAATGCCTACACACAAATGATTCATTAACATATGGAATGGATGAAAAATGAACACCTACCTATGTACATAAAAAGCTGGATATACTACGATAGCCCAACCAATTTCAAAATACTAATCACTTTTTAAATTATAGATCATCTCCTGAAAGCGCTCCAAGCAGTGCTCACCATAGATCATTTCTGAACATGTCAAACTTTTATGACAAAGGACAACAGGAGTCTGGAGGAAACGTTGAGATCAATGCAAATACTTCTGGAGATGGTAAGAATTTGGAAAACTAATTTTCTTTTTCTTTATTGCATTGGCATGTCATTTCTCTGTTTTTACTTTGTACATCTACTAATTCACTAATTATTTTCTTTCTGTCCCCTGTTCTTTTGGTCCTTCTTCGTTAATTATCAGGAAATTATCTATTAACATTTAAATAAATGTGCGCACTTTCTCCTTTTCTTTCAATCTTTTTTCGGTTACTTTCTTTACATCTCATTTATGAATGTTAATTGAATAAAGATAACATTATGACTAAAAACCAGAAAACAGTAAATGTTGTACAATTACAGTCACCCAAAGTTAACAATCTTGGGTGCTGTAGTTTTGTGATTTATGTGTTTTCTTCTTAGCAATAAAAGAACTCAATAGATTTTTAATTCAGCGAGGGAATAAGGATTGCTAATGGGATTAATGAAATTGATGAACTTTTAGTTTAGTTGAGGAGTTGAATGAATGCTGGAATTTGGAATAAGTGGGTTTTGTACTCGACTCCAATTTTATACCAGAAAACTAGTTAAGAAACCAATGCACCTGGAGAAATTGACATTTTATCTGTCTAATAGAGATAGAAACGCAAGAGACCACACTAAAGAAAGTTTTAGTAGTGGCAAATTGAAATGATAAATTAACTTTTTGTAAGTTATTTATGATAAAGTAATATTTTCCATATTTTCGTGAAATCTTATGATGAAAAGTACAACCAAAATACATTTACATACATCAGTGACCGACTTACTGTCACAATTTGCATCATATTTTTTCAGTATTGCTCGCTGTAAAGATTTAAATTATTCAGGGAACAAAATACTGAACAGTACGAGCTCATTTTCTTGATTTCCCTCCTACGTATCATTGCTATGATGGGATTTCAGATTTTAACTTGAAAGCTTCCCCCTTTTCTGTTTCTCAATCATGCTTGACATGAAATATCACAGGTTTTATTTTGTAATACCTAAAAAAATGTTTTCATTCCAATGAAACAAAAGCTTAATTAACCATGAGTAAATTATTAATCAGGCTTTTAACGCTCTTTTAATGTCCATCCTCTAGGGATTGCTATATAACATCGTGCGTACAAATACATTTCTGACAGCTGTAATAATGATTATGGTTATAAGCAGTTTTGCTCTTTAGAGAGATTTATACCCGTTGAAGAACAGAATAGGGAGCTTTCTATTGAAAACTTACGACGTGGCATTCATATATCTAGAACATCAGCATAAATATGTTACAAAAGTACGTATTACGATATAGAATTACTGACTAGGACTTAAACCTCATGACAATAATTGTGAAACAATGAAAGTGATGCAAACTCCACACAAGAACTAGAGAAATTTTTAGAAAGTCAACTACATATGTGAAATGTTGAATGGTCATAATATCATAACATAAGCATTTTTTAATTCTTAAGACAACATTGTATAAAACCGAATTTCTACAGACTTTAAAAAAAATTGAAATCCAACTTATGCCTATATCTTTCTTGACTTTCACTTTTGATAACATTAACATATTGCTTTGGATTACAAAAGGTTACACCTTATATAATCTTGTTGAGCAATATAATATGTGTACCCTTATTTATTTCCTATCTCTGAATGGGAAAAGATAGAAATATGTTAAAGAGTAAACTTAGGAAATATTAGAAAAAGCTTCATATCGGACAGCGATGAACATTTTGTTTGAGTGTAGCATGATGATGAACTACCAAGGGAAAATAAAAACATGAATATAACAAACTGGAACAGAACAAGCCCAAGCCATGCAGCACCACATCACCAACCAACTCACCATCACCACAACATAGTTTTGTAAGTTGTAAGGCAGGCAGGCATGCTGGCAGTCAATGAAGACAAACTGTTTTTTAGTAGAAATATTGTTCATGAATTAATACCCCTACTTTTCTCCCTCTTTCAATCTCTCTCAGTCACTCACCACATAATTTAAATGTATACCAACATCATCATCAGCTTAAGTTTAATCGCACATCTTCACTTTTTTCTCTTCTACTCACTTTCCTACTTTGTTTCAATTTTAAAGTCTTTTTAGAAAAAGCCGCTGGGATGCTATCAAATCAAGAGAGCAAAGAAGAGAGGATTTATTTCTTTAAAATTACTCTTCTCATTAATTTTTTTTTCTAGGAAAAATGTCAGCAAAATAAGTATAAAAATTCTATTAAGTAGCGGAAAATTCCATTGTTTTTCATAACTACAGAGAGATAACGTGTCCTGAAAGTGTATTGTACAAAATTTAGTGAAGACATAGCCAGCGATGAAAACAGATTTCATCATCACCACATAATTCATATTGCATGGAGAAGAGAAAGCCCAAGATGTGTGTATTCATCTAAAAATGAATCGAGGCAGATACTTTGTAGATTCAAAATGTTTCATAATGCTGTAGAAAAATAGCATTACTTATGAAAGCATAAAAAATAATTAATACGTTGAGACATAAATATTAAATTTATACGTGTTTTGCTTTATAAATTGTGAGAAACGGAAAAAATATTACCAAATTCATCGTTTTTTCGTATACACAAGAGATGCGCGGAAAGCTGCTTCTTAAAAATGCGCAGGTGCGATTTCATGTATGTTTTCAAATCATTTTACAAAGCAGATTTTTTTTTGTTTCAAAAACATTGTACAGCTTTGTGTTGGTAGATGTGTGCATTAAGTTTTTGCGTAACTCAGACGTGTAATGTGATAGCAAAAACGGTTTGGTGAAAATGGGGCATTAAAAGACTCATAGGAGAGTGGCATATAATATGACGTAATAGATTAAAACTAAGTCTTTTATGCTATATATTGCTTTGAAATGATGCGCAATTCTAGTACTCTTTAAATTTTGAAAACGAATGTGACTTTTATGGATGTTTTGTAAACATAATTTATTCCATAATTATTAATAGGCACAAGACTAGGACTTTCATCTCCTGCATCTTCAACAAGCTCAACAACCTCGGTGGGGCAACGTGGACAACGTTCAACTCTGCAACATCCAAAAGCTCAATGGGCAACTTCGGGAAATTCACTGACCCCATCAGCTTCACCAAACATGAACAGTTCCACGGGTGAGCCGGCTACTGGATCTGTCAATACAAATGCATCCGTCGACAATAGAAGCAGTGGGGGAGCCAATCCTTCGTCTAGTTCAAGCAGTAGTCAGCTCTCTTTAATGTCCTTACATGTATGCATTTCACAAATAGAAATTTTTAACAAAAATAAGAGTAAAAAATGCTTTCTTTCCACAAATTTTAAGACAAGTTTATTTAAATTTTAGAACGGAGGTTCATCTACAGGCATTGTTTCAGCACCGTATCATCAACGCAGAGGTTCTCTGCAACTTTGGCAGTTTCTAGTAGCGCTTTTAGATGATCCCAGTAATCAAAACTGTATTTCATGGACAGGGCGTGGCATGGAATTCAAGCTTATCGAGCCAGAAGAGGTTAAAGTTATTTCTTTACGCGGAAAAATATATGCAGTTAACTCAATTAACACAAATGAATTATGTTTAAATTACATATTATATTTTATTAGGTTGCCAGACGTTGGGGCCTCATTAAAAATCGGCCTGCCATGAATTACGATAAATTATCTCGATCTCTTCGTTACTACTACGAAAAAGGGATAATGCAAAAGGTGGCCGGAGAAAGATATGTGTACAAATTTGTTTGCGATCCAAATGCACTCTTTGCCCTTGCGTATGGTGTAAACGCCGCATCCGCAGCATCAATGGGAAACACTTTGACAGGCACAGATCCATCTCAGTCCAGCTCTCAAACTGCATCAGTTGCCACAATGATGACACAATTAGCTGGTTCTGCGGACTGTGCTTATCAACTGGACATGGAACACAAAGTTTACTATAATTACGGACTTCCATATAGTTCACATGCTGCGGCTGCTCAGCATCATCAAAATATAAGCTCTCACTTTGGTCATCATCATCATCACCATCAATACCAATCTGCAGCACAGATTGCTTCGTCCGCGACCTGCGATAATTTCTATAACCAGATAACCCGAGAGTACAATGCAGAACGAAGTTGTAGTAGCAGTGCCAGCAATGCTACACCAACAACAGATCAAATGCTCAGGTAAATTAATTTGAAGTAGTACTAAAATTATGAATGAAAAACATTCAAGTGTCAAGTTATTATTTCCGCTGGATTCGTTTGTACAAATTAAATTAAGCTTTCTACTCAAGTGGAATAGGATATTCATGTCAATCGTTTTATGATAGTTTTTTGAACCAGGATTATTATTTTTTATTATTTTAATACTTTATATTTTTGCATTTCCGTTCACTGTAGAGATAAAGATGATGAGAGCGAAGATGACGATGATGGAGGCACTTCGGACCAGAGTGCTGCCACAGATGAAAATAGTATGAGCAATACCAATCGGGCAAATAAAAATAAGCTGGAACATGTTGTACGTGCGAATTTGAATACGCCAAATATGTTATCATTATCTTCATCATGCTTGCCTGCATCTGAAAATATTTCACGTAGTAGTGGTGCAGGTAATACGAGACGTCACTCTTCCGTGAATGCGGGTTCATCTCATGGTGCTGCTCTTGGTGGACGGATGGGCGCCGTTTCATCAACATCTCTCTTATCAACTGATAACGTTGCATGTTTGAGTAATAATAACAACAACATTGAAATCAATGATTTCAATCGAACTGGAGTACCGGGTTCAACTTTGAATAAACAAGTATGCACAACACCAGCAGAGCAACAATCAACTCAAATTTCCAACAGAATGGTGGAGGTGGGAAAATGCATGGATGTGAATAACAGCATGGAGGAAGGTGGTGGTGGCTCACTGTCCAGTAGTTCCACAATCAATTTGAAACATGGCGTTTCAAACTCATCTTCCACACAAGATATTCGATTTGTACATAATCCTCACTTGGATATTCCTACATCTAGTCACTGTTCATATTAATTTTAACTAGAAAGTAGAAGGAATCCTAATTGTTACATGTATTTATTATCAAGTCATTTTTTGTTCCTATAAATTATTATACGGGTAACATTTTAATGTGTAACAACTATTCAAAGATTATGAAAATTAATGTATCGCTCGCTTCTTGCTCTTAGATAGTTAGTGTAAACTAATAGATGCTTTTAAAGGTCTCATGTTTAGATGTATACGAACTACATTGTGCACATATAGGCATTATTTGCCGATTTGTGTTTAGCAACAAAAAGAATTGAATCGTACAACTTAATATGTATTTGGTAGATGAGAAAGAATGTCAAAATTCAATTCACGGTCTTTATAGTTTAGATGACAGAGAATGTAAATAAACTGGTCGTTTTCCTAGTCAGTTAAATAACTACGAATTTGCTCGTGTTTTTTGATCGCACATGTACCTTTTTAAGAAGCGTGCATAAAAAAATTCATACATGTTGCAATAATTTATTTTAGTAATTTTGGCTATGCTGCTATCCCTCATTTTTGTAATTAAACTTATCTGTAAATCTGCATTTCATCAACACGTACATGGTTTTCATTATCAAACAGTCTAACATACATGTAAGTTGCATTAACATATGAAGACATTCCAAGCTGATTTAAACGAGATACTTGATACCATTGATTTTTATTGCAATTCCAGCTTAAAATTTATAGTCAAGGTCAAAAGTGTGACTTTGAAAATCAACGTGTCACGTCCCTGTTATGCAATCTCTAAAAATTAAAAATACCTAAAATTGCATTGTCTTATGCACACAGGTAATAGAATTAAATAGGTAATTGCATGCAAAAACTCGTTGGAGAGCATTTGTTCATAGACCTTTATTGGCACAATCATAGGAGATAAAAAGATTTTTTTTTTGCTAAACCGGCCAGAGTTGAACAAAAGCCAAAAACCAGTAAGTCATCTTTATAGACATGTTTGTGTCGCAATTTCCAGCATTAAATTTATGGGAGTGGAGACAGGACGAAGTCAACATCAACTTCGGTGACAAAAACTGGTTGCAGAAATCAAATGATCAGATCATCATAATTATCGCCTTCAGTTGGTAGGCTCTATTATAATTTATCCAGAAATTTTGAGTAATTGCCTAGTCATCATATGCATAGCTGATAACGTACATATGTATGTATGAAGTTTTAAAATCGAGTAAGTAAATGTCATTGGTGTCAGTAAATTGTCATCTTAATTTACTTTACATCAACTGCTGAAACGTTTTCATTTAATTTTAAAACAAAATCTTCCTACAAACGAAGCACAATTTAAGTATTCTAAATTAATAAATTAAGCTTTTTTAAAAAGGAAAATGCTTATCCGATGAAGTACTGTCAATTTTAGAAGAACTTTTTCTAGATTTCACCGGAGTGAATAGCAAGAACTAACATTTAAATGACCGAGAACGAAAAATACTTATCGTTTTTTGTTTTATCTCGCCAGAATTACAATTGAACTACTTTCAGTCAATTAGCGTACTGCATACTACATGTACAGTCATCAATCCTTTTTAAAAATAAATATTTTTCAGCAATTTCATATGTATTTTTTTTGTAATTTGAGTTTTAAAAAAGTCTCAAAAATCAGTTCTGGCCACGGGCCAAAATTATCTACTATTATTGTAGTGATACAGTCAGCGTTACAGCGATATTGCATAAAAACGAAACCCAAACATTTGAAATACGCTAAATTACTTTAAAAGAAGTGATACAACTCTTTACATAAAATGAACAGTTTATATTAGTCAAAGTACTAACGAGTGCATTGCATGATGAAGTTGAGATTTTAGATGATATCTACAGGTGAATATTGTCCTGGAGCAACAGACAGCGACAACAATGAAGAGTTAAGAATACGATTAGTGACGAAACATGTATAAAGAACAGACGAGGATTATTTTTTATACACATAATATATTCTAACCATACATATATCTTTTTTTATAATATTCATTTACGACATGTTCACTAGTCAGTCAGACCGAGACCGTTCAGTGCACCTGATATCCGCGGACATTCTGCTAGTACGTCAATACATTATATTATATTCATTATCACTGTCAATGACAATTCGAAATTCTACATGCAAGTAAACTAGCCATATTTTTTTTATGGCAATGGCATGGCATCTATGTATGTGAGGATGTATAGCTATTTCCTTTCAAACTGAGACTGGTTGCAATTTATAAATCCCAACACTTGCTAATTCGAAAGGATACATCAGACTTTTTTTGCTAAATAATGTAAGTACACAAACATGTATGCTTGCAGCTTTTGAAACAGGTACTGTGAGAAAACTGCTCTAATGAAACACGATAATCTAATATCTGACTTTTTATTGTATGCTCCACATGTATGCACAAATGCAGTCACCTCACTAGCAGATTTCACATATATGTAGACTGTTGTGTTGAGTTGACTGTTCAGAAATTTGAATGTGAAGATGTTTCTCTGTTAGATTGTTCATTGTCCTTTTTCCTGTACACATCCAACATCATACATGTATGCAAAACTCGTAAATTTTATTTGTAAAAAACGGTTTCTTCTGTTCTGTTGCGGTCGAGTGAAACAGGTGGCCAATAGAACTGCCCTAAGTAATCGTTGAAACTCTAGATAGGCAACACCTACATCTATGTGATATCCTTATAGTGGAGCATTTGACTAAACCGTTAATTCAAGAGAAAATGTGCACGAAAAGATCATGTAAGCAGTTTTCATTCTCACATTGAAAGAAAAATTAAACTAGATGTATTGCAAAAAGATTAGTGGAACTACAACAACTGGCTTGCTGATGCTGACGTATCTCATTGTCAGTCTCAAAACTACATCTTCTCAAACTACTTTTTCGTGTTCTAATTGGCTTGCTCTAAACATGAATTTGATGTAAAGTTTGTTTGTGTTTGAAACAATCCAAGTTTGTGTCATTTGGAACCTTGAAAGCAAGTTGTAGACAATGCACACATAGGCATGAGTTTTAGCTAAACATACAAAGCAAATTAGCAGCTATTAGTGCTCACTTTACCAGGTACGTACTATTTATACTATTATTAACCAATTCTAGGATATCTACACAGCGCTAAATAGTAAAGCAAATAGCATACTTTACAGAACGCTTCCGTGCCCGTGCTTCTATCCACCTACCTGTCTATATCATTAGATTGTATGAAAACCCACTTAAAAGATGACGATAGTGTAGAGGTTTGAACACGGCAAACAACGAGACTGCAAATTTTTCACAGAGCGTCGTTTTGAAAGTTGTAGTCGGCTAATAATGTGTTGTTTGAACCGTGAAGTTTTACTATTAAATGAAATTATAAGTTCACTTTTTATATTTTTTTCTAATACCGAGAATTCAAGTTTAAATGACAAGTGCGGTAGTAAACGTGTATAATAAATTGGCAATAATATTCTTTAAACAATACTCCAATCACTCTCTTTGTCAACGTTTACAGCTAAAAACTGGCAGTAGGCAGATTATAGTACAGTTGATAT